>JAHIAM010004491.1:0-70990 GCA_021605205.1 Aegilops longissima | reverse complement strand
TAATAGTTTTTAGTTGAACTAGCCTATAACTAGTTCAAATTTTTACACTAGAGTTGAACTAGCTCTATTTAGTTCAAATAATTTTACACTAGAGTTGAACTAGCTCTACAAAGCCTAGTACAAATAATTTCACACTAGAGTTGAACTAGCCTATAGCCAGCAAAAATTTACACTAGAGTTGAACTAGATCATAAGCTAGTTCAAATAATTTTACACTAGAGTTGAACTAGTTTAAGCCTAGCAAATTTTTCACTAGAGTTGAACTAGCCATAAGCTTGCAAATAATTTTACACTAGACTTTAACTAGCTCTATAAGCTAGTTCAAATAATTTTACACTAGAGTTGAACTAGCTCCATACCAGTACAAATAATTTTACATTAGAGTTGAACTAGCCATAAGCTTGTACAAATTTTTTACACTAGAGTTGAACTAGTCTAAGCTATTCAAATAATTTTACACTAGAGTTGAACTAGCTCTATAAGCTAGTTAAAATAATTTTACACTAGAATTGAACTAGCTTATAGCCTAGTAAAAAATTTTACACAGAGTCGCAAGCCTTACACAAAGTTGAACTAGCTCTATTAGCTACTTAAAACATTTTTTCAGATTTGACTAGTTATAGCCTAGTACAAATAATTTACACTAGAGTTGAACTAGCTCATGCTTGTACAAATAATTTTACACTAGATTTAACTAGCTCAATAAGCTAAAGGAAATAATTTTACACTAGAGTTGAACTAGCTCTATAGCCTAGTACAAATATTTTACACTAGAGTTGAACTAGCTCCATAAGGTTGTACAAATAATTTTACACTAGAGTTGAACTAGCCTGTAGTCTAGTACAAATAATTTTACACTAGAGTTGAACTAGCTCTATAAGCCTATTTCAAATAATTTTAACTAGAGTTGAACTAGCTCTATAAGCTAGTTCAAAAATTTTACACTAGAGTTGAACTAGCTCTATTGCTAGTACAAATAATTTTACACAGAGAACTAGCTCTATAGGCTAGTTCAAATAATTTTACTAGAGTTGAACTAGCTCTATGCTAGTTCAAATAATTTTACACAGAGTTGAACTAGGCTATAGCCTAGTACAAATAATTTTACACTAGGTTTAACTAGATCTATAAGCCAGTTCAAATAATTTTAACTAGAGTTGAACAGCTCTAAGCCTTGTACAAATAATTTTAAAGAGTTAAACTAGCTCTATAAGCTTGTTCAAATAATTTTCACTAGATTTAACTAGCTCTATAAGCTAGTTCAAAAAAACACTAAGAGTTGAACTAGCTCTAAGCCTAGTTCAAATAATTTTACACTAGAGTTGAACTAGCTCTATAAGCTTGTACAAAAAAATTTACACTAGAGTTAACTTGCTCAATGTTTAGTTAAAAAATTTTACCCAGAGTTGAACAAGCTCTATTGCCTGACAAATAATTTTACACTAGAGTTGAACTAGCTCTAAGCTTGTACAAATAGTTTTAACTAGAGTTGAACCCAGCCGGGGAGGTTGATCGCTCCCACTAACAACCTATGGGACCCAGTCCCTTGTGGTCTGGGGCGGAGAATGCACAAAGAGGACGAGGCGATGCACACAAAGAGTTTACCCGTTCTGAGCTCCAGAGATAATACTCCTACCGCTTGGTTGGTTGATTGTGTTCTTGCTAGGGAGCAATGAGAGCTACAAAACCTAGCCCAGTGAGTGTGGTCTGATGAGTCAATGAACCTAACCCTTTCTCCACAATATGGGCCTCCTTTTATAGGCTCAAGGGGTCACCAAGGGCAACGTAAACGAGGGCAAAAAATTGGGAAAACAGAAGTTGGTACAACCGATTTGGCCAAAGTTAAAAGGCATTATACCTAACTCCGACCAAGGACAAGATCAATAAATGCCCGCCCTCGCTGATAAAACAAGGTAACAGGGACCGGTTAATGCACCACCGCTTGCCACGATGGTAAGCTTGTCAGCCGCTTATCCGCTTCCTCCCGGCTGCACAGTTTTTGACACGCGACGCCTGGAATGGCCCCATGGCAACACGCTGATGGATGAGCCGAGCGGAGATGAAGAGAGGGTTTGCCGCAGGCACCTTGCCCGTTGACTCATTGTCGCCTCAGGCTTGTTGCTCAATAGTTCCCGGCAAGCTTCCCGGGGTCTTGTTTCCTTCATGCCTTGAGGGTTTTTCCCCAAGATCCTCTTGCCGGGCCTTGAGTAATTTTGTTTTTGAATGGCTCCAAAGGAGCCGGGAGGACCTTGGCGTCACTTAGGCCAGCCCTGCCGCTGGGTGCTTTAATCCTCGCAAAAAGTTCGGGATACTAGGGAAACCCACTCAGTACAACCGACACTCCCTTTATAAGCTAGTTCAAATAACTTTACACTAGAGTTGAACTAGCTCTATAAGCTAATTCAAATATTTTTACACTAGAGTTGAACTAGCTCTATATCCTAGTACAAATAAATTTACACTAGAGTTAAACTAGCTCTATGCCAGTTCAAATAATTTACACTACGTTGAACTAGCTCTATAGCCAAGTACTAATAATTTTACATAGAGTTGAACTAGCTCTAAGCTAGTTCAAATAATTTTACACTAGAGTTTAAATAGCCTATAGCCTAGTACAAATAATTTTACACTAGAGTTGAACTAGCTCTATAAGCTTATACAAAAAATATTAGACTAGAGTTGAACTACTTTGCCTAGTTCAAATAATTTTAACTATAGAGTTGAACTAGTTTCATGCTAGTTCAAATAATTTTACACTAGAGTTATACTTGATCTATGCTAGTTGAAATAATTTTACACTAGAGTTGAACTAGCTCTATGTCGGGAGAACTGATCGTGTCCCATTTAACACCTATGGGACCCGGGTCCCTTATGGTTCGGAGGGGAGCGGAGATTGACGAAGGCGGATCGAGGCGATGCACACGAGCAGATTTACCCACTTTGGAGCTTCCCGCCAGATAATACCCCATGCGCTTGGATTATCTTGTGTTTTGCTAGGGAGCAATGAGAGCTACAAAACCAGCCTTGAGGTGGTTCATATGAGTAGAATGAACTAAGGAGCTGAACCGAACCCTTTTACGCTGCACTTGGGTCCCAAGGCCCAAGGGGTCACCAATTGCCAAGTAGACAAGGGTAAGATAGTAAAAAGAGGTTGGTAACCGCTTGACAAAGGTAAAGTTGATCTATACCTAACTGACGGCAAGGGACAAAATAATCAACCCGCCCGTCCCAACAGGTAAAGGGACCGCGGCGCCTCCGCTTGCCACGATGGTATCTTGTCACCCGGTGCTGTTCCCCGGGTGCACAGCCCGCCTCGACAGCGGTTTGGGAAAACCCCTGGTGACATCGCTAGGATGCGCTGGAGCGGAGATGAAGAGAGGCCTGTCAAAGCGCAGCATTCTGCCCTGCAAGGTTCTTATCGCGCTTGGGAGTTTGTTGCCAATAAGCCTTCCCCAAGCCCTCTTGCCGGGTCTTGTTTCCTTTGTGCTCGAGGGATTCCCCAAGCTCCTCTTGCCGGGTCTTGATTACTTCATTCTTGAAAGGTTCCAAAGGAGCTGTTGAGGATCTTTGGGTCACTAAGTCAGCCCCCGCCACAGTGTTGCAACTGCCTCAGGACCCAAGTTCGGGATACTAGGGTACCCCTACTCTAGTACAACCCACACTTATAGCCTATACAAATAATTTTACACATTAGTTGAACTAGATCTATAAGCTAGTTCAAATAATTTTACACCAGGTTGAACTAGCTCTATAGCCTAGTACAAATAATTTTACACTAGAGAAACTAGCTCATAGCCTAGTTCAAATAATTTTACACTAGAGTTGAACTAGCTCAATCTAGTTCTAATAATTTTACACTAGAGTTGAACTAGCTCTATAGGCTAGTACAAATAATTTTACACTAGAGTTGAACTAGCTCTATAGTCAGTACAAATAATTTTACACTAGTGTTGAACTAGTTATAAGTTAGTTCAAATAATTTTGCACAGAGTTGAACTAGCTCTTAAAGCCTACTAGAAATAATTTTACACTAGAGTTGAACTAGCTTTATGCTTGTACAAATAATTTTAGACTAGAGTTAAACTAGCTCATAAGCTAGTTCAAATAATTTTCACTAGAGTTGAACTAGCTCTATAAGCTAGTTCAAAAAAATTTACACTAGAGTTGAACTAGCTCTATAAGCTAGTTCAAATAATTTTACACTAGAGTTGAACTAGCTCTATGTTTTGTACAAATAAGTTTACACTAGAGTTGAACTTGCCAATAAGCTAGAAAAAAACAATTTTACCCTAGAGTTGAACTAGCTCTATTGCCTAGTACAAATAATTTTACACTAGAGTTGAACTAGCTCATAAGCTTGTTCAAATAATTTTACACTTGAGTTGAACTACTTCCAAGGCTTCCTTCCACAAATAAATTTTTTAAACACAAAGAGGAACAGCCCAAAGGTTTTAGTTCCAAATAATTTTCCCACTTTTAGAGTTTTGAACTAGGCTCAAATAGCCTAGTACCAAATAATTTTAACCAACCCTTTGGTTGAACTGGGCCTCTTTTATAGGTCAAGGGTACCAAAAAATTTAAACAGGGTTGGAAAACAAAAGTTGGTTCAAATAATTTTGCAATAAAGTTAACCTAAGCTCTAAAGGGACAAGAAATAATTTTAAACAACTAGGAGTTGAACCCTAGGGCTTTATTAAGCTTTTGTCAAAAATTTTGACAGAGGAAACCCTAAGCTTATAAGCTAAGGGTTCCCAAAAATTTTGCCAAGTTGAACTAGCCTATAAGCTTGTTCCAAAAATTTCCCAAGTTTGGGCCTTGCCTTCATGCCTTAGGGTTCCCAAAAATTTTCCGGGTTGAACTTTGTTCTTAATTGGTCAAAAAGGTTTCCCACTAGGAGTTGCTGCTTTCAAAAGCTAGGAAAAACAATTTTACCCTAGAAATTGAACTGCTCTATTGCCTAGTTCAAATAATTTTACACTAGAGTTGAACTAGCTTAAAAGCTAATTCAAATAATTTTTACACTTGAGTTGAACTAGCTCTATATCCTTGTACAAATTAAATTTTACACTAGAGTTGAACTAGCTCTATGCTAGTTCAAATAATTTTACCAAGGTTGAACTAGCTCATAGCCAAGTACAAATAATTTTACACTAGAGTTGAACTAGCTCATAATTTAGTTCAAATAATTTTACACTAGAGTTGAACTAGCTCTATAGCCTATTACAAATAATTTTACACTAGAGTCGCATTTAGCCTCTTACACTAGAGTTGAACTAGCTCTATAGCCTAATACAAATAATTTTACAATAGAGTTGAACTAGCTCTATATGTGTGTACAAATAATTTTAGACTAGAGTTGAACTAGCTCTATAAGCTAGTTCAAATAATTTTACACTAGAGTCTAACTAGCTCTCTAAGCTAGTTCAAATTTTTTACATTAGAGTTGAACTAGTCTATAAGCTAGTTCAAATAATTTTACACAAGAGTTGAACTAGCTCTATAGTCTAGTACAAATAATTTTACACTAGAGTTGAACTAGCTCTATAAGCTTGTACAAAAAAATTAGACTAGAGTTGAACTAGCTCTCATTAGCTAGTTCAAATAATTTTACACTAGAGTTGAACTAGCTCTATAAGCTAGTTCAAATAATTTTACACTAGAGTAACTAGCCTATAAGCTAGTTCAAATAATTTTACACAAGAGTTGAACTAGCCTCATAGCCTAGTACAAATAATTTCACAGGTGACTCCCTGCTGCAAATAATTTTTCAGAGGAAAGCCTTCCTGTCAAAATTTTACCTGAGTTGAAAAAGCCCTTATCGGGTGAAACGAAATCACTAGGCTCCGCGCTGTCTGCTAGAAATCAAGACATGCCCGTGAGCAACTCCTGAACATAGAGCATCTTCGTAAGTTTTACCCATAGGGCGCTTGTTTAACCGCCCAGAACCACCCTTTTGTACAAGTCTTGCCATTGCATGTAATCCTTTTGTACAAAGCCAAGCGCACTTTGCTCATCGAAGATGGGCAAAGCTGCTGGCAGATACACGAGGCATATGTGGTCACCACATTACAAGAAGAGCACTTTGCCGCAAGCTCCTAAGAAGGATTCTTCCGCCGACAGCCTCCAGATGCAACCGCACAAGTAACCAAGTGAAGCGCTACCCATTCCAAGCAGATACACCAGCCAGCTCAATCTCTCCGCATAACCTTTATCCTAGCCATTTTCGGTCCGGTTCTCGACATCTCGCCCTTTCCCCGAAAGCAATGGGGCTTTGAGTACTTGTACGCCGTAACACAAGTTCACAAAGTGGCCGGAAGTGGAAGCAGGAGGAAGGTGACAACACAACAGCAGTCAAGTTCTTCAGGTCGATTGTTTGCCGTTTTGGGATTCCTAACAGAATCATCACCGACAACGACACACAATTCACGAGCCGCACCTTCATGCAGTACGTCCAAGATCTTGGCGCCAAGGTCTGCTTTGCTTCTGTTACTCATCCGAGAAGCAACGGTCAAGCGGAGAGGGCAAACGCTGAAGTGCTGCGAGGACACAAGACCAGAACTTTCGGCTGTGCCGCATAAGTGCGGAAGAAACTGGATTGAGGAGCTGCCGTGGTTCTTTGGTCGATCAGACGACGCCAAATCGAGCCACCGTCGACACCTTTCGCTCTAGTATATGGAGCAGAGGCAGTTCTCCCACGGAACTCAGATACGGGTCACCTCGAGTGCTCGCCATGATGAGTTCGAGCAAGAGCAGCTGCGATAAGATGACGCTACTGCCTTGAGGAGGATCGCTTCAGTGCCACGACGAGCTGCTCGTTATCGCAAGCTTTGCGCCGCTACCATAGCTGCAAAGTTAGTGCCGAAGTCTCAGGAAGCGACTTTGTTCTTCGCGCTCAGTCCGCCAAGAATTCCAACAAGTTGACGCCGGCGGGAAGGCCCTATCGGGTGAGACGAAATACTAGGCTCGCGCTGTCCGCTTTGAGACCAAGATGGCATTCCGTGAGCAACTCCTGAATATTGAGCATCTTCCTAAGTTTTAACTATATGAAGGGTTGTCGGAACCTGTTCGCAACCACCTTTTGTACAAGTTCGCCCATGTTGCATGTAATCCTTGTACAAAGCCGGGCGCGACTTCTGCATCAAGAAGCTCATGTCCCGCTCCTTTTCAATTTCGCATTTTTCTTGTTACTTTGCATGTATTATCCACACTTTGTGCAGCACCTATTCCAAGAGCAACAACGAAAGCAGGGCTCTATATATTTATTTTCTTCTTCATTCTCAAAGAAAAGAAGGTTCCTCGCCCACAAGTTTGCTGTGGGGGAAGGAGAAGAAGATAATGTTGTGGACCAAACGTAGCTCAAGAAGTTTTGGCTCACTGGAAGCAAACGTACAGAAAGCTAAGTTGCCAAAGTTTGAGCAGTCAGTTTTATATTTTTGTTATCTTCCTCGAACGATCGTGTTTTGTATGGAAACCTCGCGCCGACGGAACCAACTCAGAGAGCTAGTTTGCACTCCTTACTTTGTTTCGAGTCCGCCAACAACTTAAGTGAGCTGCAACTAGTCGCGATAAGGTTTCTTGTCGGAGGTGGCACCGCCAACAAAGGCTGCGACGTTCAAGACTAGCGGCCACAAGGGTGCTCATACGACAAGTTCCCTAAAAGCATAGGGTAAACATACAAAGGAAGGACCCAAGTAAAGGAAATAATATAGCAATTGCTAACTCAAGTAGAGTTATATTAGAAGATAGCTTGTCGCAGCTCTAATAAATTGTTCTCCTAACATGACCAGCGGCGCAAGGAAAGATAAAATGGGCGGCCTAGTCACGCTGGGTCGCCATCGACCTCTTGACCCCGGCCACCCTGTCCACAATGGGTGCGATTAGCTTTGAGCGCCTCAACGCCAGCAGTCGGCAGCAAGGACTTGAGGACGCTACGGTTAACGCTTTGATTATGGAATACCTTCATCAGCACCTTCCGAGAGCCTCACAGAGATTTGGCGCGACTGTCGGCCAGCTGCTTTGGGATTCTCCCGAGCCACCACGCCTTTGAAGAACAAGCTGAGCTCCACCTTCCGGAGAGCCCCTATGAAGAACCACGCTGGGTTGAGATGCTCGTCGTGGAGTACCCGACATCCACCATCCCCAGCTCCATCAGCTCCCTTGTCGATGGCGGCAGTATTTACAAGACCTCGGTCCAAAGGCATCACGCTCTTCTCCAAGGTGTTATGGGCGGTCGTGGCATTCGCCAGCCAGCTCGCTGGCCTTGACCTTCCTCCAATCCACCTCCCCGCCCCTTGGCCCGCCTCCATTAAGGTGGTCACCAGCTCAAGATCTGCCTTGGAGTCCTTGCAAGGCCGAGTCTTTTGATCCTCTCAATGAGACGGGCCCTGCAACTCGCCAAGAGTGTAGGCGCCCTTCACGCTGCTGTTTCAAATAAGAAGCGAAGCTCTTCTCGAGGTTGGCCCAGCCGCGCCACCTTCGCTCCAACTCCTTCTTGGTGGCCTTCAAGAGCTGCGTGCGCGCTTTTGCTTCCTTGAGCTCCGCCACTGATTGCTCTGCAGCAAGATCTTCCTCATAGCTGCCAAGGTTGATCTTCCGCTGCGCCACCGCTTTCTTGCGCAGACAGCTTCGCCGCCACCACCGCTGCCTCGACCTCAGCTTTCTCCGCATGAAGGCTGGCGCTTTCAGCAGTCGCCCCGCCTTCCGCTACGCTCCGAGAGCTTTGGTTGGCGCCGAGTTTCTTCTCGCCCATATCTGCTCCCGCCTCATGCATAAGCGCCTTCCCGGATTCTAGCCGCTTGTCGGGCGCTGTAGAGCGACGCCAGCTTCGTGATCGCCTGCCGCTTCCTCAGACCGCCATTGCCGCTTTGGCGCCGACCAACGACAGCCCAGCTGACGGAACAGCTCTTCGTCAAGGTTTCCTCGACCGTGCCCTGAGCTCGACGCCCTGGAGCTTGATGAAGACGCCATATCCAGCCTTCAAGTAGGCGCCGGGTGGGGCCTTGAGCCCGGCGCTGGGCAGGGCGGAGGGGTCGGCGGTCGGTGTAGCGCCCGGCGCCCTGCGGCCTCAGAGTTCACAAGACGATCGCCGACCTCTGGCTGCTGTGGCGGCAGCCTTGGCGGCCACTTCAACGGGCGGGCCTGCCCACACAGGTCCCTCCTCGGCGACGGCGGTCACATGTTGCCATGCTGCCCTCCTCACGCACCTCGGCCCATTGGCTCCTGGCGATGGATCTGACAACAAAGAAAAGAAAGAAAAGTCAAGCAAAATATCCAAAAAGAAGAATTGAAGAAGAAACCATAAAGCAGCTTATAGGCAAGAGGCTTACCCTGATGGGATCTGCAATGTAGCCTCAGCCACACCGGAGGGTCGAGGAGCCATCCGCTGGAGAGCCGCCTCACCGGAGAAGCCTCCCTTGCCGGAGGGCACCCTTGCCGGGATGTTCTTGGCATGAAGGAAGCAGATGGCATGTCAGAACGACCTCAGACACTTCAAGCGGGCTGCCTCGCTCCCACACAAATCAACAAGTCGATATCAAGAAGAAGGAGCACCCATGCACGCCAACCGTAAGAAATAAATCATATACTTACGCCGGGCTGTGTGGGCTGCTTTGAGGAAGGTTGCTGTCCGCAAGGGATCTCAGATGCGCCTCGCTGCTATATAGGGGATCGCTTCTATGACGCACCACCGGTCTTGGCTCTTCGACGCCTGGCCAAAGGCCCCTAAAAGGAAAGAGTTCTGAAGCAAGTACACAAGACAAAACAACAAATTGAAGAATTACAAGTAAAGGACAAGATCTTACTTCTTCTTCCTCGAGCTGAGCGCTGAGAAGTCGAATTCGATCCGCCTCCGGCGGTTGAAGGAAGAGTAGCCCTCTGACGCTTTACGCAGTGGAGCCATGGTCCCAAGGCCCCGCCCAGCTTGCTGTGGCGGCGTGAGGCGCCTCCTGCAACGGTGTTGCCGCGTGGAGTTGCCGCCGGGCGCGACGGGCTGTTGGTCTGCCCGCCTCCGCCACTTCGTCTTATGGAGGCGCTTGGTGGAGCTGTGGGCTCGCCATGTGCTACCCGGTGGGAGGAGGCGCCCCGCAGGCCTGCTTGGCTCAATCTCAGCTCGCCCGCTTCGCCTCCGGCTCCGCAAGCTCCCTTCTCGACGGCAAGGCTTGCCGCCCGCTGCCTCCGCCTCCACAAGAACTAATTCGCCAATGCGCAATGCTGTCGCTCCTCCAACTCTCGTGGCAATGCGTTGCATCTTCATCGGGTGGTGTCACGGTGAGGCCCTTCGCTTGTCAGCGGATTGGCACTTCTTCCGTGCTGTCAAGAACTGCTGCACGACGCCATCGGCGGTTTGCCAGGTTGGAAACGATCCCATGCGTAATCACACAATGGTATCATGCACGGACGCGGTCGAGCTAAGAGTTGTTATAAAGGAACGACTCCCCTTGGCAACATGAACCATTCGGTGATCGATCATGCTTGAACAACTCCCAGAAGATCGCATCCAGCTCCAAGACGGTGAAATTCCAGCTTGAGGCCCAGCGCAGTCTCATGATGTCCGGCCAGATTTTGGAACTCCCAAGCAGGTGTCCTCCCTCCTGCAGGAGATGGCGCGGCGCGGCGAAATCTGCGCCAACGGGCGCCCATGTGAGTCCGTGCGCCCGAGGCGCAAGATCCGGTCACGGCATCTTCAACCTAGCATCTTCGCCAAGTTGTTCCATCGCTGTGACTATTGGAGTTTGGCGCTGGGCAATGAAGGGCTGCGGGTTCTCCTCAATGATCCAACACCAATCGGCTTCCACCTCCCACTTGCCGCGGAGTCTCCTTCCAGATAAGGTTCCTTCCGAATCCCGAGATCCAAGCAATCCCTCCGCAAGTGGCTCTCCTCTCTCAACGGGGCAGGAAGAAGTGGTGGAAGAGGGCTACGCTGGGTGGATTCTCGGCTACAAAGCTTTGGCGTAAACTCCGCCATGGTCGTGACAGCATTGGGGTGAAATCAAGGAGGCGGCCCGAGGTGTTCGTGATATCGTAAAGAATTCAGAAAAGGGTGGGCAGAGCCCGCATAGAAGAAGAGCGCCAAGGGGTACCGTCAAACCAACCTCGGCGCGCTGAGATTACCTCGCGCGGATGCGCCCGCCTCCGCTTACTAAGAGGTAGCCCCCTCACCTCCTTTGGCCGAGCTGGGGTCGGAGATGGCTCGGCCTTTCAGAAAGGCCATGCTGCTGCGCCGCCGACTTACTTTCCCCTTGTTTCGGCTGGAGCCATGGCGGAGGTGGTGGAGGAGACCGACGGCGTTGATGGCGCCTGTGGCGAGCGCGCTTCTGCTGCATTTCTGAGAAGAAGGGGGAGCGCAAGGGTTTCTTTTAGATGGACAGCAATGGTGAGGTGGGCGACCTGCCCCTGCTTCTGCTTATAAGGAGGGAGAGCGGACGCCCGCTTTTCCATTCAGAAAATTTATCTTCCCCACGACGCCATAGCCGACGCGGCAAGGTCCGTGGGGGACGTGGTGGTCCGGAGCAAGTAACGCGTGATTCTAGGCTGCAAGCGTTCTGCAGATTATTTTGGGCCTGGCCCAACAGAGCTCACGCCGCAGGTGGCCCAGTTCGGGCTCCTGCCTGTACTGAGTAGGGCACCTAGTATCCCTAACTCGCATGCGGCAAGCAGACCCCGGGCAAGGCTTGCCTAGTGACCGCCAAGGTCCTCCGCGTTCCTTTGGAGCCATTCAAGAACAAAGTATTCAAGTCAAGGAGTTAATACCCCGCAAGAGGAGCTTGCGGAAGGCCACCTAAGGCACGCAGAAGACAAGACCCCTGCAAGAGGAGCTTGCCGGAAGGCTCAAGGATGCAAAGCCCAAGCGACAGGATTCAGCAAGGCTCTTGCCGCGGCACCTCTTTATCTCCGCCCAGCTCATCCACCAACGTGTCGCCATGGGACCATTCCAGCGCTGCTGGTCAAGAGGCGCGGCCAGCGAAGAGCAGCGGTAAGCGCGCCATTGTGATCTGCCATCGTATGGTGGCGCCTCCCGACGTCCCCTGCAACGCGGTTTTACATGGACGGGCATTTAATGCTTTTGTCCCTGTCAGAGTTAGGTAGAATGCATCAGACAGTGAAGTTGCACCAACCGCAACTCATTTTACCGCTTACCTTGTTCACGTAAGCCACCTGCAGACCCTTGAGCATATAAAAGGAGGCCCGAGCACAACAGAGAGGGGGGTCATTTGAAATAGAGACTTACGCTAGGTCTTGTAGCTCTCAACGCCCTAGCAAGAACACATATAATCTGCATAAGCAGAGGAGTATTATCTCCGGAGAGCTCCGGGTAACCGTGCCAGTTACCGATCTGCTCTTCATCTCCGCCCCATCGAATGTAAAGGGGTCCGTCCGCCGCCCCATAGGTGTTCGGGTACGATCAGCCTCCCCGGCTGATGCCCTAAATTGCTCTCCGTTGTTCAAAATCCTTTTGCTTATCGCCTTGCAGTTCTTGCATGTACCACATGAATACCCCTATTGAAAATTACTTCGACTTATTGAGTATCTGTTCATCCCTCGCTTGTTCGTATGCTTCATAAGATACTCTAAAATACTATCCGACCTTCTAAGCTTCTTCAAACTATTGCTATGCAAATACTTGTATGCTTACATTATGGATGCTCCATATCATCGCAATATTCACTAGTATCTTTGACACCGCTATTTTGATCCTATTGATTCAACAAAGTAATGCACAATCATCAATCAACCCTTCTAAATTATCTTTTCGCTCGACGCCATTTTGAACATGATATGGTTCTCTCACCAAACTAATTGTCTTCAATTGTGCCTCCTGTCTAGCCAACTTATTCATCCTTGATCAGAGCCGCCGCTTCGATCCTTTGTTTTAAATCATACCTTTGTCATCTAAGCATCGAATTATTTAGATGTTCTATAATATGATGCTCGCATTGTTTCTTCCTCCGATTGAGTATCGACATCACTTCAGCTCCATTGTGGATCGCCTGATCCATTATTGGATTTCATCCGACACCGCCTTCTTCACATTCAATAACCTTGTGAGCCTTTCCACGGGTATAATGCCTGGTAAATTGTATCCTCTCGATTTCTCAACCATGATCTGTTTTCGAGCTGGTGGCATTTATTATTGAAGCTTGTTGTATATGCCTAATGACACCGACGGGTTGAACCTATGCCTTCCTTAATATGTGTGAACTGGAAGTTTTCACGAGTCATACTCATCTCGGTATTTCACCGTGTAAAACTTTCAACACTAAAGCCATTATCTAAACGAGAAGTGAATGTATGGTTATGCTTTGGAGAAGTGGGAGTCGACCTTGTACTTTGTGTTCATGCCCATGGACATGTATATCCTATCATGGAAGCTTCTTATAATAATAACTATTTCATTATATAATATCAGCTGTATCTGTGAATTGATCCTTTGCAATCATGGTTTCATCCGTATTTTCTCCTTGATTCTATTTTCATGACAAGTTAAAGTACTTGCCTTTTGCATCAATACACCGCCCAACTCTATGTTTATCCACTTTAGTATTACCCTCTATCTCGAGATTATCTTGAACTGCATAACTTCTTATGAGTACTCCATCATATACTTACATTTCAATGATTCCATTTTTTCACGCTTGAGTTATTAAACACCAAAGACAACCATAACTGAACTGAGTCCGCACTCACGGTTCAACAACTTTAGTAATCTTCTTTACTCACGAAGTTTTTACCCGATCACGCCATTCCTAACCTGTTCGGCCACATCATTACCATAATTTTAATTGTGCTACTTGGTCCTTCTTCCGGAGCACAAATTTCGATTTGAGCTAATCTTACGCTAATCTCCCTTGTTATATCATTTCACCTTGAACAACAAGCTTGATTTCAAGTTTGTGTCATACGTGCTTCCATTGACCTCGTGCTTCATCATCCCTTTGACTTGATGTCATCGCTGATCGATTACATCCTCAGGAATCTGTCGACAAAACTTGTCGTGGTCATCATCAACATTTTGAATCCTTCCAGGTTACCAATTGAATTCATGATGATAAGTATCACCCTTGTTCCTTGGTAATTTGAGTTACCATCGACAACATCCTAGCCTTGTCTCCAACACAAACTTGTTCGTGTTTTGTATTACACCTGGGTTCCTTGCCATCCAGCTTATGATGTGTCTACAATCCGAGTATTACCATCCGTTATGTCCAAAATGAGGGGAATGCCCCACCCTTAAGGATTCTTGTTATAGTATTACTTCGCCATCTCCGCTTCATTTCTTGGTCCCCTCGTAGATTCGAATTGATAATTGAACTTTGAGGTCTGAATTCAAACTTCTAGCAACCCTAATGCTTGAAGTGAATGATTGATAGTTTCATTCTAATTTTTTTCATTAAGTCATTTAACATTGTTCGTATGAACCGCCATATTTCAGGTGCATGCCAACCAATGTTTAATTGTGTATGTTTTCCTCGCATACATCATTATATCATTTGATCCGACAAGTGTTACCTCCTTGTTCACATAATTGTGGAAATCATTTTTGTTAACCTCATTTAATTGTCGCTAAGTCCATCAGCCACCTCCTCATCCTCTCCGTGGTTTAATGATGAACCTGTTTCGAACTCGCTTTCATAGATCATTTTTTTCTAGAATCTTACATTGTCATCTCGTTTATTTCTGTTGCACCTTTCTTCTCGTATCCTAAGTCGAAGGTATCCTACCACCTATCGAACTGAATCTCGTCTCGATATGATGGTTGGAACATATTCCCAAGAGTTATAACGATGGTCTTTATATGACCCGCAAGGTGGTGTCATAGGCCACTCCTGCCGGAGGCCCTATTGTTATAGATTCTTTTCAAAGAAGGTTATCCATTCTTCCATGAGGAAACTGTAAGACTTATTCTATAAGTTTATCCCGATGGATCCTTTGTGTATACAAAGTCTCAATTTTGCTTGAAGACCTTGTCAAGTATCTCAAGCATGTCTATGGTAATTGATTTTCAACAAGAACATTTGAAGCCCAATGCTAATTGTTTCCTGCTCAAATTATCCAAACACCACCCAGATGGGTAATGTCTTGAAATTTCTCCCCTTACCTAAAGAGTCTTCTACATTGTATCATTTCATGGATATCATGCTCTGTTCTTGGGAAGGATATACCTGAATTATGTGTTTAAACACATTTTCCTTCCATTGTTCTGCTTAACTGATGATCACATTTTCCTTTCCATTGTTTTGTTTAACCTTTCAGATCGATATGATCTCAGTAATATTCTTCTTTATGTGAATACCTTGGTGTACCATCCTGTCTAGTGTAACCATACACACTTGATGACATTCCTAATCACCGATGGATCTAGAACCTTGCCTATTGGTCCGCCTGCTTCAATGAGCAGAAAATGGTTCTCTTCGCCTCGCCTTTGTTACCAATGTGTTGCCAACATAACTGATTTCGGGCTATCTCCGACATGCCTTGTTATCATGACTCTGCAAAATATCACCTTCTTTACCTTTTTAAACCCATATGGTGGGCCCATAACCCACAATTCCACAGATTGAAACCGACTCTATACACCCCCTGCTTTCATAGTTATTCTCGTGACGTGGCCTCAGATGATTCACGAGTCGCCCCAAGAGATCATCAATTTGCATCGACACAATACTTATAGCCATTGCTTGAACCCTTTCACGCCTCGTTTCAGTCATCAACGATTGCCCGCTTGCTCTAAACTTCTCATGATACATTCTTACCTTGCTCGATGTTTTCTAAGGTTTCAACGAGAGTTACTTTCCGCCACCTTCCCCGATGTTATCTACTAGATAGTCAACCTCGTAAGGGCCCGCCTCCGGAGTTCCTTCTTATCCTTCCGGTACGGGATGAAATCATCATGAAGCTTGAATATGAATCAACCTACAGAGAAATTGCAAATGTAACTTCCCCTTATTTCGACCTCTTAAAAACTTGGACGAGATTTCTTGTTGTGAAGGAGAATTGTGATTTGATAGTTAAGCTACGATAACCTCTCCTAATGATTCCATGTCACCGCTGACATCGCTGCTAATCACCGCTGACTCAAATCTCTTTGGAATTCAAATTCAAAATCAACTCTGCATAATAAAAGTTTTCAAATATTGAACTAAAATGTTTGGTTTAGGCAAATAATCCATACAAAATATTGGTGGAGAAACCCCACATTTATAAAATGTTTATAACTCTAAATGAACAAAGAGGTAACAAATCCAATTATTTGAAAGCTTTAAAATTTTATACATTACAAACTATTTTATTTTTGGTGCCAAGTTAATTGTGGTGGTCGATATTTGGTAATACTAATTTAGGTGCAACTAATGTAATTTATAAAACTAAGGTATTTAAAATTTAAAATTAAAATACAAAAGAAAAGAAATGAAACAAAATACAAAGGTAAAAAGCAAACAAAAGGAAAAGGCTTCACCAGACCTCCCCGCCTATATGGCTCTATCCCCTAAACCCTAACCGCACTACTCCCACTCACCCCCCACATCGCCCACTCCTCCTCCCTCGACCGATCGAGATCGGGGCTCGACGCCGACGCCGCCTCGGGTGCTGTCCTACCACGCCACGCCCTGCCGCCACACGACGCCGCCGTCTCACCTCCTCCCTAACCAGCCACCAGTGGCAACGTGCTCAGCCAGACGCCACGCCAAGGATTTCGGCTTCGCCGAACCACGCCACATTACTCGCTCCCGCCGCCGGACCTCGCCTGGGCTACCATGCTCACCTCGACTCATCCTCGGGACGCCATCGCTTATCCACTCCTCAGACGATCGCTCTTCGACCTCCCCCGCCATGCTGTTTAAGACCCCACGCCCCGCCGTGAGCTCCGACCTCCTCCTCTCTCCTCGCCCCTAATCTCACGATCACCGCTGCCCGCTTTCTACTCCCACAGCTCCTTCCCCTGGCCCGGCCGCCTCGCTTACCACGCCAAGGCCGCTGGTTGCCATGGCCAGCGGGCTGCCCAACAGACGCGACAACACATCACACTTTGTCGCACGACGCCATTGCCTGCCTGTCCCATCTTCGCCTCCGGCTGCTCACGCGCAGTGTCACTGGGACGCCTCGCTGCCCCGCCGATCCTTCCATCCTGCCAAGGTTCAGGCTAACTGCTGCGCCGATCCCGCACCCGCTACCTCAAATAACCCACTATGGCCTCGTACAATGACAAGGAGGCCCCACGCCCATAACGCTTTTATTTAAAAGGATTAAAAAATGTAATAATAAAAATAAAATAATTAATTAATTAATTGACTAAATTAATTAACTTAATCAATCATGTTTAGTTAACCTAATTAACTATTGTTAATTAATTAAATAGTAATTAGATTAGCTAAGTCCTAATTAACCTAAACAGGTATGACAAGGTGACCCACCTACGCCTGATGGTCAGAGGTCAAAGTCGTCACGATGTCATGATGACATCATAAATGCATTTAGAGTTAAATTAGTTCTGCTAATTCTAGTAAATGATTAAATTCTTTTTAAATTAATACAAAATAAACCGTAGCTCGATGAAAATACTTTGTATATGAAAGTTGTCAGAACGATGAGACGAATCCTGGATATGGTCGCTCGCCCACCATGATCCCTAACCCATCTAACTCGCAATCTCTCTTTGGTTCATCTCGTTCAAACTAAACACCGGAATACTTTCCTTGATGTTTCTTTCACGCAGATCACCTACTATCGCGTTAGGGCACATTTAACACCATTGTCATGTCATGCATCGTCATGCTTATGTTTGCATTGTATTTACGGTTTGCCCCCTCTTCTCCAGAGACTACGAGACCGACGTCACAGTACGCTTCGACCACGGAGTTGACGTAATTCTTCTTATCTCGAGCAACAGTGCAAGCCCCCTGATCACCGTATATCGCCACTCTTCTATATATTGCTTGCATTAGAGTAGTGTAGCATGTTACCGCTTTCTTAATCCCATTCTGCTGCATAGCCCGTCATTGTTGCTACAGTTGTTACTCCTTACGTGTTATCCTACTTTTAGTATAGGATGCTAGTGTTCCATCAGGGCCCTACACTCTTGTCCGTCGCCATGCTATACTATCGGGCCATGGTCACTAGGGAGGTGATCACGGTATATACTATATACTTTATACATGATACATGTGGTGACTAAAGTCGGGTCGTGTGTGGAGCACCATGAAAGTGATTCACGGATTGGGGCTGAAAGGACATTTGTCCCAACGGCCCTCCTCAGGTGGATCTTTGTATGAGCGACATGGCAGGTTGAGACCGCTTAGGAGAGAGGTGGGCCTCGCCCCGTTCGGTGTTCGTGGATACTTAACATGCTTAACGAGATCTTGGTATTTGATCTGAGTTGGTCGTTGACCTTATACGCACTAACCGCCACGTGGGACAAGATATGGCCAACCGCGCCAGGTATCAGCCAAGCATTTCGTGACATCGCGATCGAAAGGGCGCCACCGGATTAGAACGTAAGCCTCGTTTGTATTAAGGGGCTAGTTCGCTTCCGCCGCTTCACAACATGCAAAAGTAGGCGATGGGGCCTGCACTCGTGCGCTTAGGTTTAGACCGCGGTCGATTCTCTCTCACAGTCTAGGTGGGTTATGATGTGTTGATCTTCCGACGCCGGGCATGACCCAGAAAGTGTGTGTCCGCCAAATGGTATCGAGCGCGCAATGTGGTGCACCCTCGCAGGAAGTTAATCTATTTGAATAGCCGTGATTTTCGTAATGTGACGACTTGGAGTTGTACCTTGACCTTATGACAACTAGAACCATATACTTAACAAAACACACCCTTCCAAGCGATAAATCTCGGTGATCGCCTCTAATAGGCTAACAGTAGGGGATTGCCGGTAGGATTATGCTACGCGATGATACTTGGAGGACTTCCCACTACTCTTCTACATGCTGTAAGACGGCTGCTAAGCTAGTCTTCGACAGATTAGTTATCCCCTCTTATTCGCATTCTCGCTCAGTCCAATCGATATGGTCCTTACACATATACCCATGCATATGTAGTGTAGCTCTGTTTATGTAGTACTTTGATGAGTACTACGTTGCCTTTGTTCCCTTTTCCCCTTTTCTTTACCCGATTGTTCGCGATTAGACGATGTAGCCTGGCAGAGCGACGCCAATTTTCGATTTACCTACTCCTACTACATCGGAGGTGCCTACTACGCAGTAGGCTGCTGACGACGACTGTGAGTAGTTTAGGAGGATCTCAAGCAGGAGGCCTCGCGCTCTTCTCGATCTGTACCCTGCTTTGTGCTAGCCTTCTTAAGGCAAACTTGTTTAATTTATGTCTGTATCAGATATTGTTGCTTCACTTAATTGCCTATGATCGAAAGCACTTGTATTCGAGAGCCCGAGGCCCTCGCTTGTATTATGATGCTTGTATGACTTATTTATGCATTAGAGTTGATGTGATATCTTCCCATGAGACTTCGATCTCGATCGCATACATTTGGGTGTATGATCGTGTACCATTGAATCGGGGTCACACTCTATAAGCTTGTACAAATAATTTTACACTAGAGTTGAAGTAGCTCCATAAGCTAGTTCAAATAATTTTACACTATAGTTGAACTAGCTCTATAGCCAAGTACAAATAATTTTACACAAGAGTTGAACTAGCTCTATAAGCTTGCATGATAATTTTACACTAGAGTTGAACTTGCCTCAGAGTCTAGTACAAATAATTTTACACTAGAGTTGAACTAGCTCCACAAGCTAGTTCAAATAATTTTACACTAGATTTGAACTAGCTCTATAGTCTAGTACAAATAATTTTACACTAGAGTTGAACTAGCTATAAAGCTAGTTCAAATAATTTTACAATAGAGTTGAACTAGCTCGATAGCCTAGCACAAATAATTTTACACTCAGAGTTGAACTAGCTCTATAAGCCAGTTCAAATAATTTTACACTAGAGTTGAACCAGCTCAATATGCTAGTTCAATTAATTTTACACTAGAGTTCAATTATTCTATAGCCTAGTACAAATAATTTTACACTAGAGTTGAACTAGCTCTATAAGCTTGCAAAAAAATTTAGATTCAGAGTTGAACTAGCTCTATAAGCTAGTTGAAATAATTTTAAACTAGAGTTGAACTAGCTCTATAAGCTAGTTAAAATAATTTTACTCTAGAGTTGGACTAGCTCTAAAAGCAGTTCAAATAATTTTACACTACAGCTTGAACTAGCCCTATAGCCTAGTACAAATAATTTAACACTAGAGTTGAACTAGATCTATAAGCTAGTTCTAAAAAATTTACACTAGAGTTTAACTAGGCTAGAGTTTTACGCTTGAGTTATCTATAAGCCAGTTCAATTAATTTTACACTAGAGTTCAACTACCTCTCATAGCCTAGTACAAATAATTTTACACTAGAGTTGAACTAGCTCTATAAGCTTGTACAAAAATTAGATTAGAGTTGAACTAGCTCTATAAGCTAGTTCAAATAATTTTACACTAGAGTTAAACCTCGCCTGTAGTCTAGTACAAATACTTACACTAGAGTTGAACTAGCTCCATAAGCTAGTTCAAATCATTTACACTAGAGTTGAACTAGATGTATTGTTATTTCATAATTTTACAATAGAGTTGAACTAGCTCGATAGCCTAGTACAAATAAGTTTACACTAGAGTTTAACTATTCTATAAGCTTGTACAAATAATTTTAGACTATATAACTAGCTCATAAGCCAGTTTAACTAATTTTACACCAGAGTTGAACTAGCTCTATAAGCTTGTTCAAAAAATTTACACTAGAGTTGAACTAGTTTCCAGCTAGTTCAAACAAGTTTACACTAGAGTTGAACTAGCCTAGCTCAGTACAAATACCTTTACAACAGAGTCGCACTGCCTTACACTCAGAGTTGAACTAGCTCTACAAGCTTGCAAATAATTTTACACTAGAGTTGAAATAGCTCTTGCTTAAGCCAGTTCAAATAATATTGAGACTAGAGCTGAACTAGCTCTAAGTCAGTCAAATAATTTTACACTAGAGTTGAACTAGCCTCAAGTTTGTGACAAACATTTTTCAACGGTATTGAACTCGCCTTACAGTCTAGCAAATAATTTTGGTTCGAAGCTGAACTAGCCCATGGTTGGGAGATTTCCTGAGATAACACCACCGCTGCTTTAGTGGATTATATTGTGTTCTTGCTAGAAATGGGAGCCACAAAACTCAGCCTAAATGAGGTCTCCATGAGTAGGATGAATCAACCGGAGCTGAATCAACCAATGAATCAACTCTCTTCTACGTTGCACTCGGGGCCTTTATAGGCACAAGGGTCACAGTGGCAACATGTATGAGGGTTAAATGTAAAAATAGTGGTTGGTATACCAACTTGCACAGGTACAAAGGATCTATACCTAACTCGACGACAAGGGACAAGAGCATTAATGCCCGCCTCGGGCCGCCTCGAATAAAGGTAACAGGACCGCTGCCGCCCGCTGCCACTTATGGTAGCTTGTCAGCGCCGCTATCGCTGCTCCCTCGCTACGTACAGCCCGCCAAGGGAAGGCCCTTATCGGGTGAAACGAAGTACTAGGCTCGGCGCTGTCCGCTTAGAAACCAAGATGGCGCTCCGTGAGCAACTCCTCGAACATAGAGCATCTTCGTAAGTTTTACCTATAGGCGCGGTTGTTGAACACGCCCAGAACCACCCTTTTGTACAAGTCTTGCCGCTGTTGCATGTAATCCTTTGTACAAAGTCAAGCAGACCTCGCTCATCGGGAAGATGGGCAAAGCTGTTGGCAGAGATACACGGAGGCATATGTGGTCACCACATTGGCGCCAAGAGCACTTGCCGCAAAGCTTTCCGGAAGGATTCTTCGCCGACAGCCCTCCGTGATGCAAATCGCACAAGTAACCAAGTGTGAGCGCAAGGCCCATTCCAAGCAGATACACCAGCCACCAATCTCTCCGCATAACCTTTATCCTAGCTTATTTTCGTCCGGGGTCGACATCTCGCCCCTTTCCCCGAAAGCAGTGGGGCTTTGAGTACTTGTACGTCATGAATCGACAAGTTCACAAAGTGGCCGAAGTGGAAGCAGTGAGGAAGGTGACAACACAACAGCAGTCAAGTTCTTCTGTGTCGATTGTTTGCCGCTTTGGGATTCCTAATGAATCATCACCGACAACGACACACAATTCACGAGCCGCACCTTCATGCAAGACGCCCAAGATCTTGGCGCCAAGGTTCTGCTTTGCTTCGCTTGCTCATCCGAGAAGCAACGGTCAAGCCGGAGAGGGCAAACGCTGAAGTGCTGCGAGGACACAAGACCAGAACTTTCGGCTGTGCTGCATAAGTGCGGAAGAAACTGGATTGAGGAGCTGCCGGTGGTTCTTGGTCGATCAGACGACGCCAAATCGAGCCACCGTCGACACCTTCGCTCTAGTATATGGAGCAGAGGCAGTTCTCCCACGGAACTCGTGATACGGTCACCTCGAAAAGCTCGCTATGATGAGTTCGAGCAAGAGCAGCTGGCGACAAGATGACGCGCTGCCCTTGAGGAGGATCGCTCAGCCGCCGCACGAGCTGCTCGTTATCGCAAGCTTTGCGCCGCTACCATAGCTGCAAAGTTAGTGCCGAAGTCTCGAGGAAGGCGACCTTGTTCTTCTGCCGCTCAGTCCGCCAAGAATTCCAAATGTTGACGCCAAGTGGGAAGGCCCTTATCGGGTGAGACGAAGTCACTAGGCCTCGCGCTGTCCGCTTTGAGACCTAAGATGGCATTCCGTGAGCAACTCCTCGAATATTGAGCATCTTCCTAAGTTTTAACTAGTGCGGCTGCCGGAACCTGTTCCGCAACCACCTTTTGTACAAGTCTTGCCCATGTTGCATGTAATCCTTTGTACAAAGCCGGGCGCAGACCCCGCATCAAGAAGCTCATGTGCTCAAGCGCCTTTTCAATTTCGCATTTTTCTTGTTACTTTGCATGTATTATCCGACACTTTGTGCAGCACCTATTCCAAGAAGCAACAACGAGTTTAGGGCTCCATATATTTATTTTCTCTTCTTTCATTCTCAAAGAAAGAAGGTTCCCCGCCCACAAGTTTGCTGGGGGAAGGAGAAGAAGATAATGTTGTGGACCAAACGTAGCTCAAGAAGTTTTGCCTCACCGGAAGCAAACGACGTAAAAGCTAAGTTGCCAAAGTTTGAGCAGTCAGTTTTATATTTTTAAGTTATCTTCCTCGAACGACCGTGCTTTGTATGGAAAACCTGTGCGCGACGGAACCAACTCAGAGCTAGTTTGCACTCCTTACTTTGTTTCGAGTCCGCTCAACAACTTAAGTGAGCTGCAACTAGTCGCGATAAGGTTTCTTGTCGGAGGTGGCACCGCCAACAGGCTGTCGACGTTCAAGACTCAAATACAAGGCAAGGGTGCTCATACCGACAAGTTCCCTAAAAGCATAGGGCAGAAACATACAAAGGAAGGACCCAAGTAAAGGAAATAACATAGCAATTGCTAATCAAGTAGAGTTATATTAGAAGATAGCTTGTCGCAGCTCTAATAAATTGTTCTCCCAATATGACCAGCGGCGACAAGGAAAGATAAAATGGGCGGCCTAGTCTACGCGGTCGCCATCGACCCTCTTGACCCCGGCCACCCTGTCCACAATGGGTGCGATTAGGGCCTTGAGCGCTTCAACGCCAGGCAGTCGGCAGCAAGGACTTGAGGACGCTACGGTTAACGCTGGATTATGGAAGGCCACCTTCATCAGCACCTCTTCGAGAGCCTCAACAGATTTGGCGCGACTCTGCCGGCCAGCTGCTTTGGGATCTCCTCCCGGAGCCACCACGCCTTTGAAGAACAAGCTGAGCTCCACCTTCTGGAGAGCCCCTATGAAGAACCACGCTGGGTTGGAGATGCTCGTCGGTGGAGTACCCGACATCCACCATCCCCAGCTCCATCAGCTCCTTGTCGATGGCGGCGGCAGTATTTACAAGACCCTCGGTCCAGTGCATCACGTTCTCTCTCGAAGGTGTTATGGGCGGTCGTGGCATTCGCCAGCAGCCTCGCTGGCCTTGACCTTCTCCAATGACCCACTTCCCTGCTTCCTTGGCGCCGCCCAGCGCCTCCATTAAGGTGGTCACCAGCTCAAGATCTGCCTTGAGTCCTTGGCGGCGCCGAGCTTTTTGATCCTCTCAGCTGAGACGGCCCCTGCAACTCGCCAAGAGTGTAGGCGCCCTTCTTCACGCCAGCTTCAACCAAGAGCCGAGCCTCGCCGCTTCTCGAGGTTGGCCTCCAGCCTGCGCCACCTTCGCCTCCAACTCCTTCTTGGTGGCCTCCTCAGCAATGGCAGCGTCTTTTGCTTCCTTGAGAGCTCCGCCAATTGATTGCTCGCTCGCAGCAAGATCTTCCTCATAGCTGTCAAGGTTGATCTTCCGCTGCGCGCCAGCCTTTTCTTGCGCAGACAGCTTCGCCGCCACCATCGCTGCTCTCGACCTCAGCCTTTCCGCACGAAGGTCAGGCGCTTTCAGCGAGTCGCCCCGCTTCTTCCGCTACGCTCCGAGAGCTTTGGTTGGCGCCGAGCTCTTCTCAAGGCTCCATATCTGCCCCGCCTCATGCATAAGCGCTTCCCGGATTCTAGCCTGGCTTGTCGGGCGCGGTAGAGCGACAAGCCAGCTTCTCGTGATCGCCGCTGTTGCTCTCAGACTCGGGCTGCCGCTTCTTGGCGCGCCGACCAACGACAGCCCAGCTGGACGGCGAACAGCTCTTCGTCAAGGTTTCTCGACCGTGCCCCGGAGCTCGACGCCGGGGAGCTTGATGAAGACGCCATATCCAGCCTTCAAGTAGGCGCCGGGCTGGGGCTCCTTGGAGCCTGGCGCTGCGGCAGTGGCGGAGGGGTCGGCGGTCGGTGTAGCGCCTGGCGCCCCTGCGGCCTCAGTTCGCCAAGACGATCGCCGACCTCGCCGCTTCTTGTGGCGGCAGCCTTGGCGGCCACTTCAACGGCGGGGTCTGCCCGCCAGGTCCCTCCTCGGCGACGGCAAGGCTGCCAATGTTGCCATGCTGGCCCTCCGCGGCGCACCTCCGCCCATTGGCCTGGGTATGGATGGATCTGACAACAAAGAAAAGAAAGAAAAGTCAAGCAAAATATCCAAAAAGAAGAATTGGAAGAAGAAAAACCACAAGGGCAGCTTATAGGCAAGAGGCTTACCTGCGATGGGATCTGCAGCGGTAGCCTCAGCCACCGGAGGGTCGATGGAGCCATCCCTTGCCGGAGAGCCGTCCCTTACCGGAGAAGCCTCCCTTGCCGGAGGGCACTCCCTTGCCGGGGGATGTTCCCTTGGCGGCGTAGTTGAAGCAGATGGCATGTCGAACGACCTCAGACACTCTGGCGGGCTGCTCGCTCCTACACAAATCAACAAGTCGATATCAAGAAGAAGGAGCACCCATGCACGCCTAACCGTAAGAAATAAATCATATACTTACGCCGGGGCTGTCTTTGGGGCTGCTTTGAGGAAGGAGTTGCCGGTCCGCAAGGGATCTCAGATGCGCCTCCTGTTGCCATAGGGGATCGTCTTCTATGACGACCACCGGTCTTAGCTCTTTGACGCTCTCGGGCCAGCCACGAAAAGGAAAGAGTTCAGAATGAAGCAAGTCGTACACAAGACAAAACAACAAATTGAAGAATTACAAGTACAAAGTGACAAGATCTTACTCTTCTTCTTCCTCGGAGCTGAGCGCTGAGAAGTCGACCGATCCGCCTCCGGTGCGACGAGTTGGAAGAGTAGGCTCCCTCGGACGCTTATGGGTGCAGGAGCCATGGTCCTGAAGGCCCCGCCCAGCTTGCTGTGGCGGCGTGAGGCGCCCCCAGCTGCAACGGTGCTTGCTGGGATGGAGCAGCGTCCTTGCGCGACGGGCTGTTGGTCTGCCTGCCGCCCGCCACTTCCCGGTCTTGGAGGCGCTTTCTTGGTGGAGCTGTGGGCTCTGGCCATGCAAGCTACTGAAGGTGGGGAGAGGCGTCCCGCAGTGCTGCTTGGCTCAACTGGCTCGCCCGCCTCCTCCGCCGGCAAGCTCCTCTCGACGGCAAGGCTTGCCGCCTCTGCTGCCTCCGCCTCCACAAGAAATCCAACTCGCCAGCGGCAGCAGCTGCTGTCGCTTCCTCCAACCTCGTGGGCAATGCGTTGCATCTCTTCGGGTGGTGTCACGGGTGAGGCCCTTCGCTTGTCAGGCGGATTGGCACTTCTTCCAGGCTGTCGAAGAACTGCTGCACGACGTCATCGGCGGGCTCTTGCCAGGTTGGAACGATCCCATGCGAATCACACAATGGTATCATTGCACGGACGCGGTCGAGCGAAGAGTTGTTGCATAAAGGAACGACTCCCCCTTGGCAACATGAACCATTCGGGGTGATCGGGATCATGCTTGAACAACTCCAGCAGCATCGCATCCAGCTCCAAGACGGTGAAATTCCAGTTGAGGCCCAGGCGCAGCCTCATGATGTCCGCCGCATTTTGGAACTCCCAAGCAGGTGTCCTCCTCTCCTGCAAGGGATGGCGCGGCGGCGAGGAAATCTGCGCCAACGGCGCCTACAAAGGAGTCCGCATGCCCGAGGCGCAAGATCCGGTCACGGCAATCTTCAACCTAGCATCTTCCGCGCCAAGTTGCTCCAATCGCTGCCAAGACTATTGGAGTTTGGCGCTGGGCAATGAAGGGCTGCGGGTTCTCCTCAATGATCCAACACCAATCGGCTCTCCACCTCCCACTTGCTGCGGAGCTCTCCTTCCAGATAAGGTTCCTTCTTGCCGATCCTGGAGATCCAAGCAATCCCTCCGGCAAGTGGCTCTCCTCTCTCAACGTGGGGGCATGAAGAAGTGGTGGAAGAGGGCTACGTTTGGGTGGATTCCGACAAAGTTTTCGCAAAGGTGTGCGAAAACTGCCATGGTCGAGACAGCATTGGGGTGAAATCAAGGAGGCGGCTCGAGGTGTTCATGATATCGTAAAAGAATTCAGAAAAGGGTGGGCAGAGCCCGCAATAGAAGAAGAGCGCGAAGAAGGGGTACCTGCTCGAAACCAACTCTGATGCGGCGGCTGAGATTACCTCGTCGCTGGATGCATCCGCCTCCGCCGACCAGAAGAGGTAGTAGCCCTCCCTCAGCCTCCTTTGCGTCGAGCTGGGGTCAAGATGGCCCGCCTTTCGCAGCGCCATGAGCTGCTGCGCCGCCGACTTCACGCCTCTTCCCTTGTCGGCTTTGAGCCATGGCGGAGGTGGTGGAGGAGACCGGCGGCGTTGATGGCGCTGGTGGCGACGGGGCGAGCGCCGCTCTCTGATTTGAGAAGAAGGGGGAGCGGCAGTGGTTTTAGATGGGACAGCAATGGTGAGGTGGGCGACCTGCCCCTGCTTCCCCTGTTTATAAGGAGGGAGAGGGGCGGACGCCCGCTTTTCCATTAAAGAAACCCCATTTATCTCTCCCCACGACGCCATAGTCGACGCTGCTGTCCGTGGGGGACGTGGTGGTCCGGAGCAAGTAACGGCGTGATCTAGGCCAAGCTGTGTCTGCAGACTATTTTGGGCCTGGCCCAACAGAGCTCGGCGCCGCAGGTGGCCCAGTTCGGGGCTCTGCCGGTGTACTAGAGTAGGGTACCCTAGTATCCCGAACTTCGCACGGCAGATGCAGCACCTCGCTGCAAGGCTTGCCTAGTGACCGCCAAGGTCCTCCGCGTTCCTTTGGAGCCATTCAAGAACAAAGTATTCAAGTCAAGGAGTTAATACCCGCAAGAGGAGCTTGCCGGAAGGCCACCAAGGCACGCAGAAGACAAGACCCCGCAAGAGGAGCTTGCCGGAAGGCTCGGCGAGCGACAAGCTTCCGGCGCGACAGGATTCAGCCGCGTAAGGCTCTTGCCGCGGCAGCAACCTCTCTTTATCTCCGCCCAGCTCATCCACCAACGTGTCGCCATGGGACCATTCCAGCGCTGCTGTCAAGAGGGCTGTGCGCCAGCCAAGAGCAGCGTAAGCGGCGCACGACAGACTGCCATCGTGGCGAACGGTGGCGCCTCCCGACGTCCCCTCACAGATTGTTTAAGCGACATGGACGGGCATTTAATGCTTTTGTCCCTTGCCGTCAGAGTTAGGTAGAATGCACTGTACAAAGTAGTTGCACCAACCGCAACTCATTTTACCGTTTTTACCCTTGTCTACGTTGCCACCTGTGGTGACCCCTTGAGCATATAAAAGGAGGCCCGAGCACAACAGAGAGGGGGGTCGGCTCATTTGAAACTAGACTCCTACGCTAGGTCTTGTAGCTCTCAACGCTCCCTAGCAAGAACACAATATAATCAGACAAGCAGCGGTAGGAGTATTATCTCTCGGAGAGCTCCGGTTGGGTAACTGCTTTCGTAAGCTTCGCCGATCTGCTCTTCATGCAATCTCCGCCTCCCACCGAACAGAAAGGGGTCCGGTCCGCCGGCCCCCATAGGTGTTCGTGGGTACGATCAGCCTCCCCGATAGATGCCCTAAATTGCTCTCCGTTGTTCCGAAAATCCTTTAAGCTTACTGCCTTGCAGTTCTGTACCACATGAATACCCCTATTGAAAATTACTCGCACTTATTGAGTATCTGTTCATCCCCAGTTGTTCGTATGCTTCATAAGATACTCTAAAATACTATCCGACCTTCTAAGCCTCCTCTTCAAACTATTGCTATGCAAATACTTGTATGCTTACATTATGGATGCTCCCATATCACCGCAATATTCACTAGTATCTTTTGACACCGCTATTTTGATCCTATTGATTCAACATGTGTGCGAATGCACACAATCATCAATCAACCCTTCTAAATTATCTTTTCGCTCGACGCCATTTTGAACATGATATGGTTCTCACCAAACTAATTGTCTTCAATTGTGCCTCCGGTCTAGCCAACTTATTCATCCTTGATCGTGAGCGTCGCTTCGATCCTTTGTTTTGTAAATCATAATTCCTTTGTCATCTAAGCATCGAATTATTTAGATGTTCTATAATATGATGCTCGGCATTGTTTCTTCCTCCGATTGAGTATCGATACTCACTTCAGCTCCATTGTGGATCGCCTGATCCATTATTGGATTTCATCCGACACCGCCCTTCACATTCAATAACCTTGTGAGCCTTTCCACGGGTATATAATGCCTTTGGTAAATTGTATCCTCTGATTTCTCAACCATGATCTGTTTTCGAGCTGGTGGCATTTATTATTGAAGCTTGTTGTATATGTTTCCACGATACCCTGACGGGTTGAACCTATGCCTTCCTTAATATGTGTGAACTCGGAAGTTTTCACGAGTCATACTCATCTGGTATTTCACCAGGTAAAACTTTCAACACTAAAGCCATTATCGAAACGAGAAGTGAATGTATGGTTATGCTTTGGAGAAGTGGGAGTCGACCTTGTACTTTGTGTTCATGCCCATGGACACGATGTATATCCTATCATGGAAGCTTCTTATAATAATAACTATTTCCATTATATAATATCAGCTGGTATCTGTGAATTGATCCTTTGCAATCATGGTTTCGACCGTATTTTCTCCTTGATTCTATTTCGCGGACAAGTTAAAGTACTTGCCTTTTGCAGATCAATACAC
This sequence comes from Aegilops longissima, assembly GCA_021605205.1. NCBI lineage: Eukaryota > Viridiplantae > Streptophyta > Magnoliopsida > Poales > Poaceae > Aegilops > Aegilops longissima. The sequence continues at coordinate 41,393 of JAHIAM010004491.1, read as the reverse complement.
CTGCCCAACCTCTATGTTTATCCACTTTCGAGTATTACCCCCTGGTATCTCGAGATTATCTTGGAACTGCATAACTTCTTATGAGTACTCCATCATATACGACATTCTCACTGATTCCATTTTTTCACGGGCTTTGAGTTATTAAACACTCAAAGACACCGATAACTGAACTGAGTCCGCACTACGGTTCAACAACTTTTAGTAATCTTCTTTACTTACGAGTTTTTACCCGATCACGTCATTCCTAACCTGTTCGGCTACATCATTACCATGCTAATTTTAATTGTGCTACTTGGTCCTTCTTCCCGGAGCACAAATTTCGACGGTGAGCTAATCTTACGTCAATCTCCCTTGTTATATCATTTCACCTTGAACAACAAGCTTGATTTCAAGTTTGTGTCATACATGTGCTTCCATTGACCTCGTGCTTCATCATCCCTTTGACTTGATGTCATCGCTGATCGATTACATCCTCAGGAAATCTGTCGACAAAACTTGTCGTGGTCATCATCAACATTTTGAATCCTTCCAGGTTACCAATTGAATTCATGATGATAAGTATCACCCTTGTTCCTTGGTAATTTGAGTTACCATCGACAACATCCTAGCCTTGTCTCCAACACAAACTTGTTCGTGTTTTGTATTACACCTTGGGTTCCTTGCCATCCAGCTTATGATGTGTTCTACCCTGGAGTATTACCATCTGTTATGTCCAAAATGTGAGGGAATGCCCCACCTCTTAAGGATTCTTGTTATAGTATTACTTCGCCATCTCCGCTCATTTCTTGGTCCCCGTAGATTCGAATTGAATACCGACAATTGAACTTTGAGGTCTGAATTCAAAACTTCTAGCAACCCTAATGCTTTGAAGTGAATGATTGATAGTTTCATTCTAATTCTTTTTTTCATTAAGTCACCATTTAACATTGTTCGTGCGACCCGGCCATATTTCAGGTGCACCTGTCAACCAATGTTTAATTGTGTATGTTTTCCTCGAGCATACATCATTATATCATTTGATCTGACAAGTGTTACCTCCTTGTTCGCATAATTGTGGAAATCCGTCTTTTGTTAACCTCGACGAATTGTCGCTAAGTCCATCAGCCACCTCCTCATCCTCTCCGTGGTTTAATGATGAACTCCTGTTTCGGAACTCGCTTTCATAGATCATTTTCTCGAGAATCTTACATTGTCATCTCGTTTATTTCTGTTGCACCTTTTCTTCTCAGGCATCCTAAGTCGAAGGTATCCTACCACCTATCAGAACTGAATCTCGGTCTGATATGATGGTTGGAACATATTCCCAAGAGTTATAACGATGGTCTTTATATGACCCGGTAAGGTGGTGTCATACCTAGGCCACCTGGCCGGAGGCCCTATTGTTATAGATTCCTTTTCAGCAAGGTTATCCATTCTTCCATGAGGAAACTGTAAGACTTATTCTATAAGTTTATCCTGATGGATCCTTTGTGTATACAAAGTCTGACCTTTGCTTGAAGACCTTGTCAGTGCTATCTCGAAGCATGTCTATGGTACTCCGATTTTCAACAAGAACATTTGAAGCCCAATGCTAATTGTTTCCTGCTCAAATTATCCAAACACCACTGTATGGGTAATGTCTTGAAATTTCTCTCCCCTTACCTAAAGAGTCTTCTACATTGTATCATTTCATGGATATCATGCTCTGCCTGTTCTTGGGAAGGATATACCCCTGAATTATGTGTTTAAACACATTTTCCTTTCCATTGTTCTGTTTAATCTGATGATCACATTTTCCTTTCCATTGTTTTGTTTAACCTTTCTTGTGATCGATATGATCTAAGCAGTAATATTCTTCTGCTTATGTGAATACCTTGGTGTACCATCCTGTCTAGTGTAACCATGTTACTACTGTTGATGACATTCCGTAATCACCGATGGATTTAGAACCTTGCCTATTGGTCCGCCTCGTTTCAATGAGCAGGAAAATGGTTCTCTTCGTCCCTCGCCCTTGTTACCAATGTGTTGCCAACATAACTGACGGGCTATCCTCTGACATGCCTTGTTATCATGACTGTGCAAAATATCACCGCCCTTTTTACCTTTTAAACCCATATGGTGGGCCCATAACCCACAATTCCACAGGATTGAAACCTGACTCCCCTATACACCCCTGCTTCCATAGTTATTCTCGACGTGGCCTCGTATGTGATTCACGAGTCGCCTTCCAAGAGATCATCAATTCTGGTATCGGACACAATACTTATAGCCATTGCTTTGAACCCCTTTCACGCCCTGTTTCAGGCATCAAACGATTGCCTGCTTGCTCGAAACTTCTCATGATACATTCTTACCTTGCTCGATGTTTTCTAAGGTTTCAATTCGAGAGTTACTTTCCGCCACCTTCCCTGATGTTATCTACTAGATAGTCAACCTTGCAAGGGCCCGTTCTCCCGGAGTTCCCTTCTTATCCTTCCGTAAGTACGGTGAAGCTCCTGAAGGAAGGATGACAACTTCATCATGAAGACCTGAAGCAGAGAAATGAATACCTCAACAAGAATCAACCTCTTCGATGAGAGCAACAAGAACAAGAAGACTCGTTAGAAATTCGCAAATAGAACTCTCCCCCTTACTCGACCTCTTAAAATCTCGGGACGAGATTTCTTGTTGTGAAGGAGAATTGTGACGCCCGGATAGTTAAGCTACGATAACCCTCTCCTAATGATTCCATGTCACCGCGATTACTGTTGCTAATCACCGTTGACTCAAATCTCTTTGGAATTCAAATTCAAAATCAACTCGCATAATAAAAGTTTTCAAATATTGGAACTAAAATGTTTGGTTTGTGGCAAATAATCCATACAAAATATTGGTGGAGAAACCCCACATTTATAAAATGTTTATAACTCTAAAATGAACAAAGAGGTAACAAATCCAATTATTTGAAAGCTTTAAAATTTTATACAGTTACAAACTATTTTATTTTTGGTGCCAAGTTAATTGTGGTGGTCGCATATTTGGTAATACTAATTTAGGTGCAACTAATGTAATTTATAAAACTAAGGTATTTAAAATTTAAAATTAAAATACAAAAGAAAAGAAATGAAACAAAATACAAAGGGTAAAAAAAGCAAACAAAAGGAAAAGGCTTCCCCCACCCGCACCTCCCCTGGCCTATATGGCCTCTATCCCCTGAAACCCTAACCGCACTACCCCACTCACCCCCCCACATCGCCCACTCCTCCCCCCCTCCCCCGATCTGGATCGAGATCGGGGGCTCGACGCCGACGCCGCCTGGTGCTGTCCGCCCACGCCAAGGCCCTGCCGCCACACGACGCCGCCTCGTCCTCACCTCCTCCCTAACCAGCCACCCAGGGCAACGGTGCCCCTCGCTGCACGCCCGACGCCGCGCCTCCTCGGATTTCGTCGCCGGAACCACGTCGCCACGCTACTCGTCCCCGCCGCCTGGACCTCGTCGGGGCTACCATGCCTGCCTACCTCCTCGACTCATCTCGCCGGACGCCATCGCTTTCATCCACCCTCGCATCGCGATCGCCTTCGACCTCCTCCCCGCCATGCTGCCTAAGACCCTACGGCCCCGCCGTGAGCTCTGACCTCTCCTCCTCTCTCCTCGTCCCTAACTCGCCCATCGACCGCGGCCGTCCGCTTACTCCCGCAGCCCTCCCCTGCCCGGCCGTCCTCGCCGACCACGCCATGCCCCCGCTTGTCGGGCCAGCCACGAGCTCCGCCGCCGCCCAGCAAGACGCACAACACATCACAGCACCTTGTCGGCACGACGCCGCGCCGTCGTCCCTGTCCCATCTTCGCCTCCCGCCTCGGCTCTGCTGCGCCAGTCGCGCGGGCGACGCCTCGCTGCCTCGGCCGGGATCCTCCTCCATCCGGCCGGTGCCAGGCTAACTCAAGGCTGCGCCTCGATCCTGCACCCGCCACCTCCCGCCACCTAACCCACTATGGCCCTCGTACAATGACAAGGAGGCCCCACGCCCATAACGCTTTTATTTAAAAAGGATTAAAAAATGTAATAATAAAAATAAAATTAATTAATTAATTAATTGACTAAATTAATTAACTTAATCAATCATGTTTAGTTAACCTAATTAACTATTGTTAATTAATTAAATAGTAATTAGATTAGCTAAGTCCTAATTAACCTAAACAGGGTATGACAAGCAGGACCCACCGTCGCCTTGATCGTCGAGGTCAAAGTGATCATGATGTCATGATGACATCATAAATGCATTTAGAGTTAAATTAGTTCTGCTAATTCTAGTAAATGATTAAATTCTTTTTAAATTAATACAAAATAAACCGTAGCTCGGATGAAAATACTTTGTATATGAAAGTTGCTCAGAACGATGAGACGAATCCGGATATGGAGCCCGTTCGTCCACCACAGATCCCTAACCTATCGAACTCGCAACTTCCGCCTTTGGTTCATCTGTCCGAAAACGCGAAACACCAGGAATACTTTCCCGGATGTTTCCCCTTTCGCCGGTATCACCTACTATCGCGTTAGGGCACACCTAACACCGCTCATTGTCATGTCATGCATCGTCATGCTTATGTTTGCATTGTATTTACGGTTTCTGCCCCCTCTTCTCTCCGGTAGACTACGAGACCGACGCTGCTGCTGCACAGTTCGACTACGGAGTTGACGACCCCTCCTTCTTATCTGAGCAACCAGGCAAGCCCCCCCTTGATCACCAGATATCGCCTACTCTTCTATATATTGCTTGCATTAGAGTAGTGTAGCATGTTACTGCTTTCGGTTAATCCCATTCTGCTGCATAGCCTGTCATTGTTGCTACAGTTGTTACCCTTACGTGTTATCCTACTTCTTAGTATAGGATGCTAGTGTTCCATCAGTGGCCCTACACTCTTGTCCGTCTGCCATGCTATACTATCGGGCCATGGTCACTAGGGAGGTGATCACGGGTATATACTATATACTTTATACATGATACATGTGGTGACTAAAGTCGGGTCGGCTTGTGGAGCACCCGCGAGTGATTCACGGATTGGGGGCTGAAAGGACATTTGTCCCAACGGCCCTCTGTGTGGATCTTTGTGGCGGAGCGACATGGCAGGTTGAGACCGCCTAGGAGAGAGGTGGGCCTGGCCCTGTTCGGTGTTCGTGGATACTTAACATGCTTAACGAGATCTTGGTATTTGATCTGAGTTGGGTCGTTGACCTTATACGCACTAACCGCCACGTGGGACAAGATATGGCCAACCGGCGTCGTGGTATCAGCCGAAGCATTTCGTGACATCAGCGATCGAAGGCGCGCCACCGGATTAGAACGTAAGCCTGCTCTTGTATTAAGGGGCTAGTTACGCTTCGGCGCCGTTCACAACATGCAGGTGTGCTAAGGGCGATGGGCCCAGACCCCTGTGCGCTTAGGTTTAGACCGGCGTGCTGACCTCTCTGTTGTGCCTAGGTGGGGTTGCGATGTGTTGATCTTCCGACGCCGGGCATGACCCAGGAAAGTGTGTCCGGCCAAATGGTATCGAGCGTGTCGGGTAATGTGGTGCACCCCTGCAGGGAAGTTAATCTATTTGAATAGCCGTGATTCTCGGTAACAGGACGACTTGGAGTTGTACCTTGACCTTATGACAACTAGAACCATATACTTAACAAAACACACCCTTCCAAGTGCCAGATACAACCCGGTGATCGCCCTCTAATAGGGCGACGAGTAGGGGATTGCCGGGTAGGATTATGCTACGCGATGATACTTGGAGGACTTCAGTCTACTCTCTTCTACATGCTGCAAGACGAAGGCTGCTAGAAGCGTAGTCTTCGACAGGATTAGTTATCCCCCTCTTATTCTGGCATTCTGCAGTTCACTCCACCGATATGGCCCTTTACACATATACCCATGCATATGTAGTGTAGTTCCTTGCTTATGTAGTACTTTGGATGAGTACTCACGGTTGCCTTGTTCCCCTTTTCCCCTTTCTTTACCCGATTGTCGCGACTAGACGATGTAGCCCAGAGCCGACGCCACCTTCGACGCATTTACTCCTACTACTCGGAGGTGCCTACTACTACGTGTAGGCTGGCCGATTTACGACTGTGAGTAGTTTAGGAGGATCCCAGCAGAGGCCTGCGCCTCTTCGATCTGTACCCTGCTTTGTGCTAGCCTTCTTAAGGCAAACTTGTTTAATTTATGTCCGTACTCAGATATTGTTGCTTCCGCTGACTCGCTCTATGATCGAGCACTTGTATTCGAGCCCTCGAGGCCCCCGGCTTGTATTATGATGCTTGTATGACTTATTTATGCATTAGAGTTGTGATGTGATATCTTCCCATGAGACCACGATCTTGATCGCACACATTTGGGTGTATGATCGATTGTACCATTGAATCGGGGGGTCACACTCTATAAGCTTGTACAAATAATTTTACACTAGAGTTGAAGTAGCTCTATAAGCTAGTTCAAATAATTTTACACTATAGTTGAACTAGCTCTATAGCCAAGTACAAATAATTTTACACAAGAGTTGAACTAGCTCTATAAGCTTGTACAGATAATTTTACACTAGAGTTGAACTTGCTCAGTAGTCTAGTACAAATAATTTTACACTAGAGTTGAACTAGCTCCATAAGCTAGTTCAAATAATTTTACACTAGATTTGAACTAGCTCTATAGTCTAGTACAAATAATTTTACACTAGAGTTGAACTAGCTATATAAGCTAGTTCAAATAATTTTACAATAGAGTTGAACTAGCTCGATAGCCTAGTACAAATAATTTTACACTAGAGTTGAACTAGCTCTATAAGCTAGTTCAAATAATTTTACACTAGAGTTGAACTAGCTCAATATGCTAGTTCAATTAATTTTACACTAGAGTTCAATTATCTCTATAGCCTAGTACAAATAATTTTACACTAGAGTTGAACTAGCTCTATAAGCTTGTACAAAAAAATTTAGACTAGAGTTGAACTAGCTCTATAAGCTAGTTGAAATAATTTTAAACTAGAGTTGAACTAGCTCTATAAGCTAGTTAAAATAATTTTACTCTAGAGTTGGACTAGCTCTAAAAGCGAGTTCAAATAATTTTACACTACAGTTGAACTAGCCCTATAGCCTAGTACAAATAATTTAACACTAGAGTTGAACTAGATCTATAAGCTAGTTCTAAAAAATTTACACTAGAGTTTAACTAGGCCAGAGTTTTACGCTTGAGTTATCTATAAGCTAGTTCAATTAATTTTACACTAGAGTTCAACTACCTCTATAGCCTAGTACAAATAATTTTACACTAGAGTTGAACTAGCTCTATAAGCTTGTACAAAAAAATTTAGACTAGAGTTGAACTAGCTCTATAAGCTAGTTCAAATAATTTTACACTAGAGTTAAACTCGCTCTGTAGTCTAGTACAAATAATTTTACACTAGAGTTGAACTAGCTCCATAAGCTAGTTCAAATCATTTTACACTAGAGTTGAACTAGATGTATAAGTTATTTCGAATAATTTTACAATAGAGTTGAACTAGCTCGATAGCCTAGTACAAATAAGTTTACACTAGAGTTTAACTAGCTCTATAAGCTTGTACAAATAATTTTAGACTAGAGTATAACTAGCTCTATAAGCTAGTTTAACTAATTTTACACTAGAGTTGAACTAGCTCTATAAGCTTGTTCAAAAAAATTTACACTAGAGTTGAACTAGCTCTATAAGCTAGTTCAAATAAGTTTACACTAGAGTTGAACTAGCTCTATAGCCTAGTACAAATAATTTTACAATAGAGTCGTACTAGCTCTTACACTAGAGTTGAACTAGCTCTATAAGCTTGTACAAATAATTTTACACTAGAGTTGAAATAGCTCTATAAGCTAGTTCAAATAATATTACACTAGAGTTGAACTAGCTCTATAAGCTAGTTCAAATAATTTTACACTAGAGTTGAACTAGCTCTATAAGCTCGTACAAATATTTTTACACGAGAGTTGAACTCGCTCTATAGTCTAGTACAAATAATTTTACACTAGAGTTGAACTAGCTCCATAAGCTAGTTCAAATAATTTTACACTAGTGTTGAACTAGCTCTATAGTCTAGTACAAATAATTTTACACTTGTAGGGGAAGCTGGTCGTGTCCCACGAACACCTATGGGACCTTGGTCCCATGTGGTTCGGAGGGGGGCGGAGGATGCACGAAGAGTGGATCGAAGCGATACACGCGAGTAGATTTACCCAGCTTCGGAGCTCTCCGGAGAGATAACACTCCTACTGCTGCTTAGTGGATTATATTGTGTTCTTGCTAGGGAGAAATGGGAGCTACAAAACCTAGCCTAAATGAGGTCTCCAGTGAGTAGGATGAACTGAACCGGAGCTGAATCGAACCAGCCGAACCGAACCTCTTCTACGTTGCACTTGGGCCTCCTTTTATAGGCACAAGGGGTCACCACAGGTGGCAACATGTATGAGGGTACAAATGTAAAAATAGTGGTTGGTATACCAACTTGTACAGTGTACAGTGATCTATACCTAACTCTGACGACAAGGGACAAGAGTCATTAATGCCCGCCTCGGCCGCTGAACAAAGGTAACAGGGACCGTCTGCCGCCTCCGCTTGCCACGATGGTAGCTTGTCAGCGCCGCTTATCGCTGCTCCCGCTGGCTGCACAGCCCATCGACACGTGTTCTCGGAAAGCCCCGGGCGACACGCGGGCGGATGAGCTGGAGCGAGATGAAGAGAGGTTGCTGCGCGGCAAGCGCTTTGCCGCGCGTAACCTTTGTCGCTTAGAGCTCGGCGCCACCAAGCCTTCCCGCAAGCTCCTCTTGCCGGGCCTTGTTTCCTTCGCGCCTTGAGGGTCTTCCCGGCAAGCTCCTCTTGCCGGGCCTTGATTACTTTGTTCTTGAATGGCTCCAAAGGAGCCGCGAAGATCTTGACGGTCACCAGGCGAGCCCTGCCGCTGGGTGCTGCATCGCCTGCAGACGAAGTTCGGGGTACTAGGGTACCCTACTCTAGTACACCGACAGAGCCCCCGGGCCTGGGCCACACACGGCGCCAAGATCTGTTGGGCTAGGCCCAAAACAGTGCACGGGCACGCACGGTCTGGATTACGCCATTACTTGCCCTGGACCCACCACGCCTCCCATGAACGTCACGCACCGGACGTGGCGCCGTGGGGAGATCGTGGGGCTTTTTTAATGGAAAAATCGAACGCCTCCCCTCTCCCTCTTTATAAGCAGGGGTACAGGGCAGAGCACCCACTTGCCATTGCTGTCACATCAGAAACCACCGCCGCTTCCCCCTTTCTTCTCGAGCCCAAAGAGAGCGACGCTCCGCCCCCTCCATTGCCACCGGTGCCACCAACGCTGTCGACCTCCTCCACCACCTCTCCCCATGGCTCAAGGCCGACAAGGGAAAAGGCGGAATCGCCGAGGCGCAGCGCTCATGGGCGCTATGGAAGGAGCGGGCCCTCTTCGATCCCCTGCTTGACAGAAGAAGCTGCGGGAGCTGTACTATCTTTTCTGGTCGACGACGACGCGGGCGCACCCGCGCACGAGGGTGATCTCCGCCGCCACGTCCGATAAGGTTTCCATTGGGTACCCCTTTTTAGCGCTTTTCTTCCATCAAGGGCTCGCCCGCCTTTTCTGAATTCTTCGTGATGTCATGAACACATATGGCCTCCGCCTTGATTTCACCCCCAACGCCGTCCTCACCATGGCCGTTTTTGCACACCTCTGCGAGAACTTTGTCGGGGTCCACCCAAATGTAGCACTTTTCCGCCATTACTTCATGCCCCACGAGAGAGAGAGAGCCGCTGTGCGGAGGAATTGCATGGATATCTGTGGATCGGCAAGAAGGAAGCATATCTTGACGGGGAGCTGCGCAGCAAGTGGGAGGAGTGGAGGGCTGACTGGTGTTGGATCCTAGAGGAGGACCCGCAGCCTTTTACTGCCCAACGCAAAACCCCCATAGTGCGCGGCAATGACTGGAGCAACTTGGCGCCGGAGGACGCCAAGTTGAAGATTGCCGTGACTAGGATCTTGCGTCTCAGACATGCCGGGCTGACCGTAGGAGCAGTTGGCGCGGACTTCCTTCGTCGCCGCATTGCGCCCTTGCAGGAGAGGGGGAGGCCTGCTTGGGAGTTCCAGAACGCGGCGGACATCATGAGGCTGCGCCCAGGTCTGAATTGGAACTTTACCGTCTTGGAGTTGGATGGCATGCTGCGGGAGCTGTTCAAGCCTGATGCAGATCACCCCGAGTGGTTCATGTTGCCGAGGGGAGTCGTGCCCTTGTGCAACAACTCGTCGCTTGACCAAGATCCGCGTGATGATGCTGCCAGTGATTCCCATGGAATCATTCCAACTTGGCAGGAGCCCGCCGACGAGGTCGTGCAGCAGTTCTTCGATGACTTAGAGGAAGTGCCGATCCGTGCCGACGAGCAGAAGCGGCTCACTCGTGACACCACCGAGCAGGAGATGGCGCGCATCGACACAAGGTTGGAGGAGGCGGCAGAAGCTGCTGCCGCTGGCGTGTTTGGTTTTACTGTCGAGGAGGCAGAGACGGTCGAGGCGGCAAGCCTTGCCGACCGAGAGGAGTTTGTCGGTGAGGAGGAGCAGGCCGAGCCCGACAATGAGCCGAGCGAGCCTGCCGGGGGCGCCTCTCCTCCGCCGTCAAGTAGCTTGCCGCAGGAGGAGCCCGCTGTCCCGCCAAGGAGACGCCTCCGCAAGACTGGAGAAGTGGCGGGGTGGCATACGGCCCAACAGCCGCCTCGCCGCCCGACGCGCTCCACCGCGGCAAGCACTGTTGCCGCGGGAGCGCCTCGTTCCGCCACGGCGACGGGCGCGGGGTCTTCTGGAGTCACGGCCCCCGCACCCGCCAAGCGTCCGAGGGAATCCTCTCCTCCGATTCGTCGCGCCGGAGCGGAATTTGATCTCTCCGCCCTTAGCTCCGAGGAAGAAGAGGAAGAGTAAGATCTTGTCGCTGCTACTTGCAATCTTTTAATTTACTGCTTTATTTTATATCTGACTTGCTTCACTCTGAACCTTCTCCTTCTTCACGACGCTGGCTCAGAGGGCGTCGAAGAGGGCCAAGACCCCGGTGGTTGTCGTCTCAGATGATTCCCCAGTGGCGACGGGAGGCACGTCTGAGACTCCCTTGCTGGATCCGGCAACCCTTCAACAGAGCAGCCCCCAGCACAGCCCCCAGCGTAAGTGTTTGATCCATTTCTTACGGTTAGGTGTGCTTGGGTGCTCCTTCATCACTGATATCTGGCTTGTTGAATTATGTAGGAGCGGAGCAGCCTCATCAGGAGGTCCCGGAGGTCGATCCCGAAGTTCAGCTTGCTTCAACTACGCCACCAAGGGAGAAATCTCCGCCAAGGGAGCGCTCTCCGGCAAGGGAGGCCTCTCCGACAAGGGGAGCTTCTCCGACAAGGGGAGCTTCTCCGACAAGGTGCAGCGCCGACGACCCTCCGGTGGTGGAGACCGCGGCAACAGACCCCACTGCAGGTAATCTTCTTGCTTGAGAATTTCCCTTGGGTTCTTTTTCTTCTGTTCTTCTTTTTCGAACATTTGCTTGACTTGTTCTTTCTTTTCCTGACCGTCAGATCCATCCGCCGGAGAGCCGATGGAGACTGAGGCCGCCGGCGAGGAGGACGCTCGCGGCAATAATAATGGCGCCGCCAACATGGAGGAGGAGGCCGGCGTCGATGGGTCCACCGGCGAGGAGGTTGCCAAGGCTGCCGGGCGCAGAGTCCGGGAGGGTCCGCGATCGACCGACGGCCCTGGACCGCAGGGCGCCAGCGCCTGCACCGACCGCCGATCCCCCCGCCACTGATGCCGCGCCAGACTCCGAAGAGTCCCAGCCCGGCGCCTATCTGAAGGCCGGCGAAGGTGTCTTCATTAAGTTTCCATGGGCGTCAAGCTCCAGGGCACCGGTCGAAGGGGAGACCTTCGACGTGGAGCTGCTCGCCTCTGCTGGGCTCTCGCTGGTGGACACGCCAGGCAGCAGCAGTGGCGAGTCTGAGGAGGACCAGTTGCTGAAGAGGTTGCTTTGGCTCTACCGCGCCTGACAAGCCAAACTGGAGTCGCGGGATGCTCTCGTCGCGAGGGCGGGAGCTGACATGGAGAAACGCGCAGAGGAGCTCCGGCGCGCCAACAAGGAAACTCTCCGGGATATAGCAGAGGTGCGGGAGCAGCTTGCTGAGGAGCGCACGGCTTTCATCTTGGAGAAGGCCGAGGTCGAGGAGCAGCAAAGGCTTGCCGGCGAGAAGCTCTCCGCGCAAGAGGGTGAGCTGGCGCAGCGGAAGATCAACCTCGACAGCTATGAGGAAGATCTCGCCGTGCGCGAGCAATCAATTGGCGGGCCACTTCAGGAGGCAAAGGACGCCGCCGCAGCTGCCGAGGCCGCCAAGAAGGATTTGGAGACGAGGGTGGCACAGCTGGAGGCCACCCTCCAGAAGAGCGAGGAGGAAGCTACCGGGCTGAAGCGCGAACGCGAGAAGGACGCCTACACTCTTGGCGAGCTGCAGGATCGTTTCACCAAGAAGATCAAGGAGCTCGAGGCCGCCAAGGACTCCAAGGCGGATCTAGAGTTGAAACTGACCACCCTGACGGAGACGCTGAACGGCGCCAAGGAGCGGGAAACGGGCCTGCTGGAGAAGATCAAGGCCACCGAGGAGTTGCGGTCAAATGCTGTGACCGCCCAGAATAACCTCAGAGATAACATAATGCACTGGACGGAAGGTCTTGTGGACACGGCCGCCGCCATCCATAATGAGCTGATGGAGCTGGGGATGGTGGATCGAGGGTACTCCACCGACGAGAACCTCCAACCCAGCGCCAAGCTCAGCCTGTTCTTCAAGGGCGTGCTGACGGGTCTCCAGCGGCTCCGGGAGGAGATCCCAAAGCAGCTGGCGGAGGAGTCGCGCAAGTCTGCGCCGGGGCTCTCCAGAAGGTGTTGATGAAGGTGGCCTTCCGCAACCCAGGCGTCGACTTCACCAAAGTCCTCAAGTCCCTGCCTCCATCCGCTGACGTTGAAGCGCTCAAGGCCCTTGTCGCACCCATTGTGGACAGGGTGAGCGGACTCAAGAGGCTCGATGGCGACCGCGTGGACTAGGCCGCCAAGCTTATCTTTCTCTTGTCGCTGTAAATCATGTTTAGGCGAAAAATCCATTATATCTGTGACAAGTTATTTCTGTAATATACTCTATCTTAGGTATCAATTGCAATGTTATTTCCTTTACTTGACTCCTTCCCTTGTATGTTTGTGCCCTACGCTTTTAGGGGAACTTGTCGGTGCGAACACCTTTGCCGCGAGCGCTGAGTGCGGAACTACAGCAGCCTGCTGGCGATGCTGCCTCCGACAAGAAACCTTGTCGCAACTAGTTGCAGCACACTTAAGTTGTTGAGCGGGCTCGAAACAAAGTAAGGGAGCAAGCTAGTCGCGAGTTGGTTCCTCCGCGCACAGGTTTTCCATACAAAGTACTATCGTTCGAGGAAGATAACTCAAAAATTTAAAAACTGGTTGCTTAAACTTAGCAACTTAGCTTCTTTGTCGTTCACTTCCCGGCAAGACAACAGTTCCTCGAGCGACGCTTGGTGGCCCACACCATTATCTTCTCCTTCCCCCCCGGTTAACTTGTGGGTGGATGAACCTTCCTCTTGTTGAGAAGAAAGAAGAGAAAATAAAGTTATGGAGCTTAGTGGCTCGTTATCGCTTACCGGGTGTGGATGCTGCACAAAATGTCAGATAATACATGCATAATAATGATGAAAGCATGAATTTGACCAATTGTGCGCAACACATAAGTTTTACTGATGCACGGGGTCTGCGCCCGGCTTTGTACAAAGGATTACATGCAACAGTGGCAAGACTTGTACAAAAGGGTGGTTGCCGGGACGGGTCCCGACAACCGCGCCCTATGGGTAAAACTTACGAAGATGCTCTATATTCCAGGAGTTGCTCACCGGAACGCCATCTTCGGTCTCAAGGCGGACAGCGCCGGGCCTAGTGACTCGTTTCACCCGATAGGGGCCTTCCCACTTTGGTGTCAACTTGTTGGAATTCTTGGCGGGTTGAACGCGCCGAAGAACAAGGTCGCCTTCCTCGAAGCTTCTGGCATTAACTTTGCGGCTATGGTAGCGGCGCAAAGCTTGCTGGTAACGAGCAGCTCGTACAGCAGCCTGAAGACGATCTTCCTCGAGGAGCAGCGCGTCATCTTGTCGCAGCTGCTCTTGCTCAAGCTCATCATAAGTGAGTACTCGAGGTGACCCGTATACGAGTTCCGTGGGGAGAACTGCTTCTGCTCCATAGACTAGAGCGAAAGGTGTCTGGCCAGCGGCTCGATTTGGCGTCGTTCTGATCGACCAAAGAACCACCGGCAGCTCCTCAATCCAGTTCCTTCCGCACTTGCGCATCCTGTCAAAAGTTCTGGTCTTGAGTCCTCGCAGCACTTCAGCATTTGCCCTCTCTGCTTGACCGTTGCTTCTCGGGTGAGCGACAGAAGCAAAGCAGACTTTGGCGCCAAGATCTTGGGCGTACTGCATGAAGGTGCGACTCGTGAATTGGGTGCCGTTGTCGGTGATGATCCGGTTAGGTATCCCAAAATGGCAGACAATTGACCTGAAGAACTTGACTGCTTACTGTGTTGTCACCTTCCTCACTGGTTCCACTTCCGGCCACTTTGTGAACTTGTCGATCGCGACGTACAAGTACTTAAAGCCCCCGACAGCTCGGGGGAAGGGGCCGAGGATATTGAGCCCCCGGACCGAAAACGGCCAGGATAAAGGGATCGTCTGGAGAGCTTGAGCTGGCTGGTGTATCTGTTTTGAATGGAACTGGCACGCTTCACACTTGGTTACTTGTGCAGTTGCATCCTGGTGGGCTTCTGGCCAGAAGAAACCTTGCCGGAATGCTTTGCCGGCAAGTGCTCTTGCGCCAATGTGGTGACCACATATGCCTCCATGTATCTCTGCCAACAGCTTCTGTCCATCTTCCCGGCAAATACATTTCAATTTCACTCCGTTGAGTCTTCTTACAGATAGGATGTTGTCAACAAACTGATACATACTTGACTGCCGGGCTACTTTTTCTCGCTTCTTCTTGCTCTTCGGGAAGTTCTCATGTCTCAAGGAAATGGACGATTTGTGCGCCCATGTTGGAGCTTGCGGCTCGACAACCAGGACTAAAGGCACATCTACCACTGCGGAACATTAGCTTCCACGGCAAGAACCTGCGGTTCATTGAGTTGATGATCCCGGCAAGCTTGCCGAGCAAAGTTTGTCGGGGCGTTTGCTTCAACGAAACAAACCATAGGGTTTGTCGGAGCAGACTGCTCCTCAGTGATATCTGCGTTGATTTTAGGGACCTTCTTGGCGGCGGCTCCAGGGAGCTCTGCAGGAAAGTAGTCGCCGGAAACCAATTTTCTCTTCTTGTTCTGTCCTGTCGATGGCGTTATAGTTGGCTGAGTCAGCTTGAGCACAAAAATTCCTGGTTCCACAGGTAACTTAAGTGCAGCACTTTTTGAGAGGCCATCAGCAATATCATTCTGAGCTCTTGGAACGTGTTCCATTTGCAGGCCTTTAAAGTGCTCTTCTAGCTTTCTCACTTCATCAATGTAAGCTTCCATCAACGGACTCTGATAATCTTTGTTCACTTGGCGGACGACAAGCTGCGAGTCACCCCTGACGATAAGCTTCTTAATCCCAAGGTCCACTGCAATTCTAAGACCGGCAAGCAAACCTTCATACTCTGCAGTATTGTTTGTTGCTTGCTCCTTGGGAAAATGCATTTGGACTATGTACTTGAGGTGCTCTCCGGTGGTGCGATAAGCAGACGCCAAAGACCGGGCGCCTTTGCAGCGAGAAGGCACCATCAAAGTACATCAGCCACTCTTTACTTGCTTCTTTGGCGGGGATGCTTGTCTCTGGTATTTCTTCATCTTGCGTTGGCGTACATTCTGCTATAAACTCTGCCAATGCTCTGCTTTGGATAGTTGAAGTGCTGTCAAACTTGAGGCCAAAGCTTGACAGTTCCAGTGCCCACTCTACAATCCTGCCTGTTGCTTCCGGATTTTGCAATATCCTCTTTAGCGGAAAGCGAGTGACAACTGTTATCTCATGTGCTTGGAAGTAATGGCGCAGCTTTCTCGAGGCCATGAGGAGGCCAAAAAGCAACTTCTGCACACCGGAATACCTTGACCTAGCCCCCTGTAAAAGGGAACCTACAAAGTAGACTGGGCGCTGCACCATCCTTTTTTGTATCTTGTCGCAATCCTGCGCAGATCTGTCCTTGTCGGGACCAGAGCTTGACGGCGAAGCCCCGTGCTTGTCGCTAGATGCGTCTGCCTCGGTTGCCGGCTCATCACCTGCCTCCCTCTCCGCCACTAACGCAGCACTAACCACTTGATTGGTTGCTGCTATGTACAGCAGCAACTTCTCTTGTGGCTTAGGTGCGACAAGTATTGGAGCGGAGGACAGGTACCTCTTCATGTCTTGCAGCGCAGCTTCCGCCTCGGGAGTCCATTTCATTGGACCTGCCTTTTTCAAAATTTTGAAAAATGGCAGGGCGCGCTCAGCTGACTTGGAGATAAACCTGCTAAGAGCAGCCACGCAAAAAGCAAGCCTTCTGACATCTTTGACGCGCTTTGGTGCTTCAATCTGCTCAATGGCCTTGATCTTGTCGGGATTGGCTTCAATTCCTCTCTGAGACACAAAGAACCCGAGAAGCTTGCCGGAGGGAACTCCAAACACGCACTTCTCGGGGTTGAGCTTGAGATTGATCTTACGCAGATTTGCAAAAGTCTCATCTAAGTCTTGAACCAAAGTTGCTTTGTTCTTGCTCTTGACAACTATGTCATCCATGTAAGCCTCTACATTTCTGTGTATTTGTGGTTAAAAGGCTTCATGGACTACTCTAGCAAACGTTGAACCAGCATTCTCCAAACCGAAAGGCATCCGTATGAAACAGTATGTGCCACATGGTGTAATGAATGCGGTTTTCTCTTCATCTTCTTCTGCCATGAAAATCTGATGATATCCTGAATATGCGTCAAGAAATGAAAGCAAATCACATCCAGCTGTGGAGTCAACAATCTGGTCTATACGCGGCAAGGGAAATGGGTCTTTGGGACAAGCTTTATTAACATCTGTAAAGTCGATACAGAGTCTCCATTTCCCGTTAGCCTTTCGTACAACTACCGGATTGGCCAACCACGGGATGGAGCACTCCTCTAACAAGGCCTGCTGCTTCCAACTTCTTGATCTCTTCGCTATGAATTCTTGGCGCCCACCGCTGCTTTCCTAACTTTTTGCTTGACGGGCGGCGTGAGGACAGACAGCTAGGTGGTGCTCAATTACTTTCACAGGAACGCCGGGATATCGATGGTTGCCATGCAAACACATCGACATTCGCCCGCAGGAAAGCAACGAGCTCGCCTTCCTATTTAGGGTCAAGCGTGGCACTGATGATGAAAGTACCACCAGTGCCGTCCTCCTTGGCGGGCACCTTCTTGGTCTTCGGTGGAGCTGCCATCTTCTTCTTGCACTTGCCGATGGAGCTCGATGGTGCATCCTCGACGGTAGCGCAGCACTCCGAAGAGGTGCGCTTGCCGGAGTGGGCATCAGAGTTCTTGCCAGACAAAGTGGTCTTCTTCCTTCCCCCGGGAGCTTCAACGGCAAGTGGTTTGCTATCTGTGGCAGCTGCTGCATCCCGGTAAATCTTGTCGGCACAGATAAGCGCATCCTTTCTGTCGCCATGAACAGAAATGACGCTTATCGGGCCGGGCATCTTGAGCATGTTGTAGGCATAATGAGAGGCTGCCATGAACTTGGCGAGTGCTGGACGGCCAAGTATTCCATTGTAGGGCAATGGAAATCGGCAACGCCAAATGTGACCCTCTCAGTCCTAAAATTCAGTTCATCGCCAAATGTCACCGCAAGCAGTGATCTTCCTTTCGCTTGCTCCTTCCTCGGGTTGATTCCTTGAAAGTACCAGTTTCTTCGAGGTCGCTGTCGGGGATCTGAAGCTTCTGGAGCACTGCGGAAGAGATCAGATTCAGGCCGGCCCCGCCGTCAACCAACATCTTTGTGACCTTGAGGTTGCGGATAGTTGGTGATACCAACATCGGCAAGCACCCGACCGCAGTGATGCGATCAGGCTGATCCTCAATGTCAAAGATGATGGGCGTGCTGGACCACTTCAGAGGTTTGCGCGACTCTATGGATGGTTCTGCTGTATTAACCTCACGCATCCATTGCTTGAGTTGGCGGTGCGAGGTATGCAGAGAAGCACCACCGTCAACGCAAAGGACCTCTATTGCCTTCTGAAACTCTTGCTCGTCAGCTTCATCGTCTTCCATGTCTTCGTCATCTTCATCTTCGTCTTCTTCCTTGTCGCGGCCGCGGGGAGGTCTGTCTCCTTGCCGCTGCTTGGCCTTGCCAGCGCGCCCTCCCCGACCGGTCTCTTCTTACTAGCCGCACCAGCACCTTCCTGGGCCTTCTCCTTGTCTCGCCGTTCGTATTCAGCCCTCTGTAGCTCAACAAGCTGCTCGACTTTCTTGCAGCTCTGGAGATCATGGCCCTTGGTGCGGTGGATCTTACAGTACTATTTGTTGGAGCTGTCAGGCTTATCGGCGGCCGCCACAGCTTGGCGGTCGGTGTCAGCGGCAACCTCCTTGCCGGAGCCACCAGCCTTGGCTTTGTTGGTGGCACCATCCTTGCCGGACTCCTCGACAACCAGTACTTCTTGGTTTTTCTTCTTTCTGTTGTTCCGCTGTCGGCTCTTCCTTGCCGGGGCGGTTTCCTCACTGTCAGACTCTGCTCCCAGATTCTCTCCTGGGAGTCTTCTTCCTTATTCAGCGCGTGCACACTTGTCGGCCAGGGCGTAGAGCTCGCTGACGTCTTTTACTTTGCACATCGCCATCTCCTCCCTCATTCTGCGGTTTCGCACATTCTGATGAAATGCACTGATCACTGCGGCAGGGTGGACATCTGGGATGTTGTAATGCACACGGCTGAATCTCTGGATGAATTTGCGCAAGGACTCTCCTTCCTTCTGGGCGAGCAGGTGAAGGTCACTCTCTTGGCCATGAGGTTTGTGTCCGCCTGTGAAGGCGCCGACAAACTGGTGGCACAAATCCGCCCAAGAAGAAATAGAGTTGTCCGGCAAGTGCATGAGCCAAGACCTGACGTTTGGCTTGAGCACCAGAGGGAAGTAGTTGGCGAGGATCTTGTCGTCTCGTCCTCCCGCAGCCTGCACCGCGATGGTGTAGATGCTGAAGAACTCCGATGGGTGCGTCCTGCCATCATACTTTTCTGGCACATCTGGTTTGAAGTTTTTCTTGTCAGGCCACTGGACTTCCCGCAGCTCACGGGTGAACGCAGGGCAACCTACCGCGTACGGCAAGTCGCCTGGCTCCCCTGGCGCATGCATATCAACAGCGGGCCCGGCGCGTTGGTCAGACTCACGCCGCGCTTCTCTTCGACGCTCGATGCGAGGTCGAGCGTCTTCGTCTTGTCGTTCTCGAAGAACTTGGCGCTGGTCGCGACGAGCTCGCGGATCCGACGACGCAGTGGAGTCACTGTCGAGGTGGATCCGACGAGTCGGCGATCTTGGCCTTCGGGAAGGGGAGTGCACGGTGGCTGCACCCCCACAGGTCTCGTCACCACCGGCTCGTGCCTTGTCGCCTTGCCGCGGCTGCGAGGCGCTTGGTTGCCAGCGGGGCGCCGCCGTTAAGCGGCCGATGAGACTCTGAATCGTGGCCCTCCATTCGTCGACCTTGTCGGCCGTTGGAGGGTAGTCTAGAAGTAGCTGAGCCCTTGCCAAGGCTTCCGCTGGAGTGGTGGGTGGCAACGGCGTACGGAGCGAAGAACGGGATGTGCTCGGACTCCTAACCAAGTTAGGAGGAGCAGCATCCCGCTCAAGCGACCGTACCCCACTCGTTCCGGCATGCTGGCGTGCATGCGGGTCTCGAGGGCCTCGGGATCCTCCAGCTTGGCCTTGATCTATCGAACGTATGGTGCTGCGAGCACCATGACGCTGTCTTTCCCGCGCCTCTTGGGAAGGACCCGGTGTGGATTCAGACGCCGAAGCTTGCGCCGCCTTGTCCTTGGACCTGGCGGCGTCGTGGACTCTCTCGTCGGCGTCGTTTCCTCCGCCAGTGTCTTCCCCACCACTCGTCTGCTCTGGTGGTGGTGGGTTGGACGCGGACGGTCCTGCTGCCGAAGTCTTCTTCTTCGGTGGCATGCTCCTGATGATGATGAAGATTGCTGCTCGTGTGAACACTGGATCGGTTTCACACAACCTCGACGCCCCCTACCTGGCGCGCCAAAGATGTCGGGGAAGCTGGTCGTGTCCCACGAACACCTATGGGACCTTGGTCCCTTGTGGTTCGGAGGGGGGCAGAGGATGCACGAAGAGCGGATCGAAGCGATACACACGAGCAGATTTACCCAGCTTCGGAGCTCTCCGGAGAGATAACACTCCTACTGCTGCTTGGTGGATTATATTGTGTTCTTGCTAGGGAGCAATGGGAGCTACAAAACCTAGCCTAAATGAGGTCTCCAGTGAGTAGGATGAACTGAACCGGAGCTGAATCGAACCAGCCGAACCGAACCTCTTCTACGTTGCACTTGGGCCTCCTTTTATAGGCATAAGGGGTCACCACAGGTAGCAACATGTATGAGGGTACAAATGTAAAAACAGTGGTTGGTATACCAACTTGTACAGTGTACAGTGATCTATACCTAACTCTGACGGCAAGGGACAAGAGTCATTAATGCCCGCCTCGGTCGCTGAACAAAGGTAAGGGACCGCTGCGCGCCTCCGCTTGCCATGATGGTAGCTTGTCAGCGCCGCTTATCGCTGCTCCCCGCTGGCTGCACAGCCCATCGACACGTGTTCCTGGGAAAGCCCCGCGGCGACACGTTGGCGGATGAGCTGGAGCGGAGATGAAGAGAGGTTGCCTGCCGCGGCAAGCGCCTTGCCGCGGCAGAACCCTTGTCGTGCTTGGGAGCTCGGCGCTCACCAAGCCTTCCCGGCAAGCTCCTCTTGCGGGGGCCTTGTTTCCTTCGCGCCTTGAGTGGTCTTCCCGGCAAGCTCCTCTTGTCGGGGACTTGATTACTTTGTTCTTGAATGGCTCCAAAGGAGCCGCGGAAGATCTTGACGGTCACCAGGCCAGCCCTGCCGCGGGGTGCTGCAACTTCCCGTGCACGAATTCGGGGTACTAGGGTACCCCTACTCTAGTACACCGACAACACTAGAGTTGAACTAGCTGTATAAGCTAGTTCAAATAATTTTACAATTGAGTTGAACTCGCTCGATAGCCTAGTACAAATAATTTTACACTAGAGGTTAACTAGCTCTATAAGCTAGTTCAAATAATTTTACACTAGAGTTGAATTAGCTCTATAGCCTAGTACAAATAATTTTACACTAGAGTCGAACTAGCTCTATAAGCTTGTACAAAAAAATTTAGACTAGAGTTGAACTAGCTCTATAAGCTAGTTCAAATAATTTTACACTAGAGTTGAACTATCTATATAATATAGTTCTAATAATTTTACACTAGAGTCGAACTAGCGCTATATGCTAGTACAAATAATTTTACACTCCAGTTGAACTAGCTCTATAGCCTAGTACAAATAATTTTACACTAGAGTTGAACTAGATCTATAAGCTAGTTCAAATAATTTTACACTAGACTTTAACTAGCTCTATAAGCTTGTACAAAAAAATTTAGACTAGAGTTGAACTAGCTCTATAAGCTAGTTCAAATAATTTTACACTAGAGTTGAACTAGCTATCTAATCAAGTTCTAATAATTTTACACTAGAGTTGAACTAGCGCTATAGGCTAGTACAAATAATTTTACACTACAGTTAAACTAGCTCTATAGCCTCGTACAAATAATTTTACACTAGAGTTGAACTAGCTCTATAAGCTAGTTCAAATAATTTTGCACTAGAGTTGAACTAGCTCTATAAGCTCGTACAAATATTTTTACACTAGAGTTGAACTCGCTCTGTAGTCTAGTACAAATAATTTTACACTAGAGTTGAACTAGCTCTATAAGCTAGTTAAAATAATTTTACACTAGAGTTGAACTAGCACTATAGGCTAGTACAAATAATTTTACACTAGAGTTGAACTAGCTCTACAAATAATTTTACACTAGAGTTGAACTAGCTCTATAGTCTAGTACAAATAATTTCACACTAGAGTTGAACTAGCTCTGTAGTCTGGTACAAATAATTTTACACTAGAGTTGAACTAGCTATATAAGCTAGTTCAAATAATTTTACAATAGAGTTGAACTTGCTCGATAGCCTAGTACAAATAATTTTACACTAGAGGTTAACTAGCTCTATAAGCTATTTCAAATATTTTACACTAGAGATGAACTAGCTCTATAAGCTAGTTCAATTAATTTTACACTAGAGTTGAACTAGCTCTATAAGCTTGTACAAAACAATTTAGACTAGAGTTGAACTAGCTCTATAAGCTAGTTCAAATAATTTTACACTAGAGTTGAACTAGCTATATAATCTAGTTCTAATAATTTTACACTAGAGTTGAACTAGCGCTATAGGTTAGTAAAAATAATTTTACACTACAGTTGAACTAGCTCTATAGCCTAGTACAAATAATTTTACACTAGAGTTGAACTAGATCTATAAGCATGTTCAAATAATTTTACACTAGAGTTGAACTAGCTCTATAGCCTAGTACAAATAATTTTACACTAGAGTTGAACTACCTCTATAAGCTTGTACAAATAATTTTACACTAGAGTTGAACTAGCTCTATAAGCCAGTTCAAATAATCTTACACTAGAGTTGAACTAGTTCTATAGCCTAGTACAAATAATTTTACACTAGAGTTGAACTAGCTATATAATCTAGTTCTAATAATTTTACACTAGAGTTGAACTAGCTATATAGGCTAGTACAAATAATGTTACACTAAAGTTGAACTAGCTCTATAATCTTGTACAAATAATTTTACACTAGAGTTGAACTAGCTCTATAAGCTAGTTCAAATAATTTTACACTAGAGTTGAACTAGCTCTATAGCCTAGTACAAATAATTTTACACAAGAGTTGAACTAGCTCTATAAGCTTGTACAAATAATTTATACTAGAGTTGAACTAGCTCTGTAGTCTAGTACAAATAATTTTACACTAGAGTTGAACTAGCTCCATAAGCTAGTTCAAATAATTTTACACTAGAGTTGAACAAGCTCTATAGTATAGTACAAATAATTTTACACTAGAGTTGAACTAGCTGTATAAGCTAGTTCAAATAATTTTACAATAGACTTGAACTAGCTCGATGGCCTACTACAAATAATTTTACACTAGAGTTTAACTAGCTCTATAAGCTTGTACAAATAATTTTAGACTAGAGTTGAACTAGCTATATAAGCTAGTTCGAATAATTTTACACTAGAGTTGAACTAGCTCTATAAGCTAGTTCAAAAAAGTTTACACTAGAGTTGAACTAGCTCTATAAGCTAGTTCTAATAATTTTACACTACAGTTGAACAAGCTCTATAGCCTAGTACAAATAATTTTACACTAGAGTTGAACTTGCTCTATAAGCTAGTTCACATAAGTTTACAGTAGAGTTGAACTAACTCTATAGCCTAGTAAAAATAATTTTACACTAGAGTCGTACTAGCTCTTACATTAGAGTTAAACTAGCTCTATAAGCTAGTTAAAACAATTTTACCCTAGAGTTGAACTAGCTCTATAGCCTAGTACAAATAATTTTACACTAGAGTTGAACTAGCTCTTTAAGCTAGTTCAATTAATTTTACACAAGAGTTGAACTAGCTCTATAAGCTAGTTCAAATAATTTTACACTAGAGTTGAACTCGCTCTGTAGTCTAGTACAAATAATTTTACACTAGAGTTGAACTAGCTCCATAAGCTAGTTCAAATAATTTTACACTAGAGTTGAACAAGCTCTATAGTCTAGTACAAATAATTTTACACTAGAGTTGACCTAGCTGTATAAGCTAGTTCAAATAATTTTACAATAGAGTTGAACTAGCTCGATGGCCTACTACAAATAATTTACACTAGAGTTTAACTAGCTCTATAAGCTTGTACAAATAATTTTAGACTAGAGTTGAACTAGCTCTATAAGCTAGTTCGAATAATTTTACACTAGAGTTGAACTAGCTCTATAAGCTAGTTCAAAAAAGTTTACACTAGAGTTCAACTAGCTCCATAAGCTAGTTCAAATAATTTTACACTACAGTTGAACAAGCTCTATAGCCTAGTACAAATAATTTTACACTAGAGTTGAACTTGCTCTATAAGCTAGTCCACATAAGTTTACACTAGAGTTGAACTAACTCTATAGCCTAGTACAAATAATTTTACACTAGAGTCGTACTAGCTCTTACATTAGAGTTAAACTAGCTCTATAAGCTAGTTAAAACAATTTTACCCTAGAGTTGAACTAGCTCTATAGCCTAGTACAAATAATTTTACACTAGAGTTGAACTAGCTCTTTACGCTAGTTCAATTAATTTTACACAAGAGTTGAACTAGCTATATAAGCTAGTTCAAATAATTTTACACTAGAGTTGAACTCGCTCTGTAGTCTAGTACAAATAATTTTACACTAGAGTTGAACTAGCTCCATAAGCTAGTTCAAATCATTATACACTAGAGTTGAACTACAAATAATTTTACACTAGAGTTGAACTAGCTCCATAAGCTAGTTCAAATCATTTTACACTAGAGTTGAACTAGCTCTATAGTATAGTACAAATAATTTTACACTAGAGTTGAACTAGCTGTATAAGATAGTTAAAATAATTTTACAATAGAGTTGAACTAGCTCGATAGCCTAATAAATTTATTTTTACACTAGAGTTGAACTAGCTCTATAAGCTTGTACAAATAATTTTAGACTAGAGTTGAACTAGCTCTATAAGCTAGTTCAAATAATTCTACACTAGAGTTGCACTAGCTCTATAGCCTAGTACAAATAATTTTACAAAAGAGTTGGACTAGCTCTATAAGCTTTTACAAATAATTTTACACTAGAGTTGAACTCGCTCTGTAGTCTAGTACAAATAATTTTACACTAGAGTTGAACTAGCTCTATAAGCTAGTTCAAAAAAGTTTACACTAGAGTTCAACTAGCTCTATAAGCTAGTTCAAATAATTTTACACTACAGTTGAACAAGGTGTATAGCCTAGTACAAATAATTTTACACTACAGTTGAACTTGCTCTATAAGCTAGTCCACATAAGTTTACACTAGAGTTGAACTAACTCTATAGCCTAGTACAAATAATTTTACACTAGAGTCGTACTAGCTCTTACATTAGAGTTAAACTAGCTCTATAAGCTAGTTAAAACAATTTTACCCTAGAGTTGAACTAGCTCTATAGCCTAGTACAAACAATTTTACACTAGAGTTGAACTAGCTCTTTACGCTAGTTCAATTAATTTTACACAAGAGTTGAACTAGCTATATAAGCTAGTTCAAATAATTTTACACTAGAGTTGAACTCGCTCTGTAGTCTAGTACAAATAATTTTACACTAGAGTTGAACTAGCTCCATAAGCTAGTTCAAATCATTATACACTAGAGTTGAACTACAAATAATTTTACACTAGAGTTGAACTAGCTCCATAAGCTAGTTCAAATTATTTTACACTAGAGTTGAACTAGCTCGATAGTATAGTACAAATAATTTTACACTAGAGTTGAACTAGCTGTATAAGATAGTTAAAATAATTTTACAATAGAGTTGAACTAGCTCGATAGCCTAATAAAAATTTTTTACACTAGAGTTGAAATAGCTCTATAAGCTTGTACAAATAATTTTAGACTAGAGTTGAACTAGCTCTATAAGCTAGTTCAAATAATTCTACACTAGAGTTGCACTAGCTCTATAGCCTAGTACAAATAATTTTACAAAAGAGTTGGACTAGTTCTATAAGCTTTTACAAATAATTTTACACTAGAGTTGAACTCGCTCTGTAGTCTAGTACAAATAATTTTACACTAGAGTTGAACTAGCTCTATAAGCTAGTTCAAATAATTTTACACTAGAGTTGAACTAGCTCTATAGCCTAGTACAAATAATTTTACACTACAGTTGAACTAGCTCTATAAGCTAGTTCAAATAATTTTACACTAGAGTTGAACTAGCTCTATAAGCTAGTTCAAATAATTTTACACTAAAGTTGAACTAGCTCTATAAGCTAGTTCAAAAAAATTTACACTAGAGTTGAACTAGCTCTATAAGCTAGTTCAAATAATTTTACACTAGACTTGAACTAGCTCTTTAGAGTAGTACAAATAATTTTATACTAGAGTTGAACTAGCTCTATAAGCTAGCTCAAATAAGTTTACACTTGAGTTGAACTAGCTCTATAGCCTAGTACAAATAATTTTACACTAGAGTCGTACTAGCTCTTACACTAGAGTTGAACTAGCTCTATAAGCTAGATAAAACAATTTTACCCTAGAGTTGAACTAGCTCTATAGCATAGTACAAACAATTTTACACTAGAGTTGAACTAGCTCTATAAGCTAGATAAAATAATTTTACACTAGAGTTGAACTAGCTCTATTGCCTAGTACAAATTATTTTACACTAGAGTTGAACTAGCTCTATAAGCTTGTACAAATAATTTTAGACTAGAGTTGAACTAGCTCTATAAGCTAGTTCAAGTAATTTTACACTAGAGTTGAACTAGCTCTATAGCCTAGTACAAATAATTTTACACTAGATTTGAACTAGCTCCACCGCGGCAAGCACTGTTGCCGCAGGAGCACCTCACGCCGCTGCGGCAACTGGAGCGGGGCCTTCTCGGTCTACCGCTACTGCCCCCGCCAAGTGGCCAAGGGAACCTACTCCTCCGCCTCGTCTACTTGCCATATGTGGTAACCCCTTGAGCCTATAAAAGGAGGGCCGGGGGCAACGTAGAGGAGGTTCGATTCGGCTGGGTTTCTAGTCTAGCTCCAGCTTAGTTCATCACACTCAAGCTAGGTTTTGTAGCTCGCATCGCTCCCTAGCAAGAACACCAGATAATCCACAAAGCAGCAGTAGGAGTATTATCTCTCCGGAGAGCTCCGAAGCTGGGTAAAAAACCCTCTCGTGCGCACCGCCTCGACCCGCTCTTTGTGCGGTCTCCGCCCCCCTCCGAACCACAAAGGGACCCAGGTCCCGTAGGTGCTCGTGGGGCACGATCAGCTCTTCACCCCCGACATCTTTGGCGCGCCAGGTAGGGGGCGTCGAGGCTGTGTGAATCCGGTCCGGCGGTCGCACTAGCAACTCCATCGACGTCTTCGTCGACATGGTGCCGAAGAAGAAGCCTTCGGCAGCAGCTGAGCCGTCCGCGTCGAACCCACCACCACCGGAGCCGTCAGGCGGTGGGGGAAACGCTGGCGGAGGGACCGGCGCCGCTGAGAGAGCCCACGATGCCGCCAGGTCCAAGGACAACGCGGCACGGGCGTCGGCGTCCGAATCTGCACCGCGTCCATCGCAGGAGGCGCGGGACAGACAGCGCCACGATACTCGTGGCGCCATACACTCATTGGATCAAGGCAAAGCTGGAGGGTCCCGAGGCCCTCGGGACCGCATCGCCCAAAGATGCCGATGCGAGTGGGTGCGATCGCTGGGCGGGATGCTGCTCCTCTAACTTGGTTAGAGTCCGAGCACATCCCGTTCTTCGCTCCGTACACCGTTGCCGCCAACCACGCCAGCGGAAGCCTTGGCAAGAGCCCAACTGCTCCTAGATTACCCTCCAACGGCCGATAAGGTCGACGAATGGAGGGCCACAATTCAAAGTCTCATCGGCTTCGCCAACGGCGACGTCCCACGGCAACCAAGTGCTTCGCAGCCGCGACGAGGCGACAAGGCACGAGCCGATGGCGACGAGACTTGCGGGGGTGCACCCACCGTACACTCCCCTTCCTGAAGGCCAAGATCGCCGAATCGCCGGATCTACCTCGACAGCGACTCCACAACGTCGTCGGATCCACGAGCTCGTCGCGACCAACGCCAAATTCTTCGGGAGCGGCAAGAAGAGGACGCTCGAACCCGAATCGAGCGCCGAAGAGAAGCGCGCCATCAATCGGACCAACGCGCCGGGCCCACCGTTGATATGCATGCGCCAGGGGAACCAGGCGACTTGCCGTACGCGGTAGGTTGCCCTGCGTTCACTCGTGAGCTGCGGCAAGTCCGGTGGCCCGACAAGAAGAACTTCAAACCAGATGTGCCAGAGAAGTACGACGGCAGGACACATCCATCGGAGTTCCTCAAAGCATCTACACCATCGCGGTGCAGGCTGCGGGGGCGAGGCGACAAGATCCTCGCCAACTACTTCCCCTTGGTGCTCAAGCCAAACGTCAGATCTTGGCTCATGCACTTGCCGGATGGCTTATTTCTTCTTGGGCAGATTTGTGCCACCAGTTTGTTGGCGCCTTCACAGGCGGCCACAAGCCTCACGGCCAGGAGAGTGATCTCCACCTGCTTGCCCAAAAGGAGGGGGAGTCTCTGCGCAAATTCATCCAGAGATTCAGCCGAGTGCACTATAACATCCCAGACGTCCACTCTACTGCAGTGATTAGTGCATTCCATCAGAATTTGCGAAATCGCAGGATGAGGGAGGAGATGGCGATGTGCAAAGTGAAAGACGTCAGTGAGCTCTACGCCCTGGCCGACAAGTGTGCACGCGCTGAAGAAGGAAGAAGGCTCCCAGGAGAGAGTGTGGGAGCAGAGTCTGACAGTGAGGGGACCGCCCCGACAAGGAATAGCCGGCGGCGGAACAACAGGAGGAAGAAAAACCAAGAAGTACTAGTTGTCGAGCAGTCCGGCAAGGATGGTGCCGCCAACCAAGCCAAGGCCGGTGGCTCCGGCAAGGAGGTTGCCGTTGACGCCGACCGCCAAGCTGTGGCGGCCGCCGACAAGCCTGGCAGCTCCAACAAACAGTACTGTAAAATTCACCGCACTAAGGGCCATGATCTCCAAAGCTGCAAGAAAGTCGAGCAGCTTGTTGAGCTACAGAAAGCTGAATACGAGCGGCGAGACAAGGAGAAAGCCCAAGAAGGTGCAGGTGCAGCAAGTAAGAAGAGACCCGGTCGGGGGACGCCGCGGCAAGGCCAAGCAGCGGCAAGGAGACAGACCTCCCCGTGGCCGCGACAAAGAAGAAGATGAAGATGAAGATGACGAGGACTATGAAGATGATGAAGATGATGAGAAGGAGTTTCAAAAGGCAACAGAGGTCCTTTTAAATCGACGGTGGTGCGTCTCGCATACCTCACACCGCCAACTCAAGCAATGGATCGTGAGGTCAATGCAGCAGAACCATCCATAGAGTCACGCAAACCTCTGAAGTGGTCCAAGACGCCCATCATCTTTGACATTGAGGATCACCCTGATCGCATCACTGCGGTCGGGTGTTTGCCGATGTTGGTCTCACCAACCATCCGCAACCTCAAGGTCACAAAGATGCTGGTTGACGGCGGGGCCGGCCTGAATTTGATCTCCTCCACAGTGCTCCAGAAACTTCAAATCCTCGACAATGAGCTCAAGAAACTGGTACTTTCAAGGAATCAACCCGGAAGGAGCAAGCCCAAGGGAAGATCACATGCCGTAACCTTCGGCAGTGAGCTCAACTTCAGAACTGAGAGGGTCACGTTCGACGTCGCGATTTCCCATTGCCCTACAATGGCATACTTAGCGTCCGGCGCCGCCAAGTTCATGGCCGCCTCTCACTATGCATACAACCTACTTAAGATGCCCGGGCCGATAAGTGTCATTTCTGTCCACGGCGATAAGAAAGACGCACTTATCTGCGCCGACAAGATTTACTGGGATGCAGCAGCCGCGACAGATAGCAAACCACTTGCCGCTGAAGCTCCCGGGAGGAAGAAGACCACTAGGTCCGACAAGAGCACTGTTGCCCACTCCGGCAAGCGCACCTCCTCGGAGTGCTGCGCTACCGTCGAGGACGCACCGTCGAGCTCCACCGGCAAGTGCAACAAGACGATGGCAGCTCTGCCAAAGACCAAGAAGGTGCCCGCCAAGGAGGACGGCGCTGGTGGTACCTTTACCATCAGTGCCACGCTTGATCCTAAATAGGAAGGCGAGCTCGTTGCTTTCCTGCGGGCGAATGTCGATGCGTTTGCATGGCAACCATCTGATATCCCCGGTGTTCCCAGGAAAGTAATTGAGCACCACCTAGCTGTCTGTCCCCACACGCCACGCCCGTCAAGCAAAGAGTTAGGAAGCAAGCGGAGGGCGCCAAGAGTTCATAGCAGAAGAAATCAAGAAATTGGAAGCAGCAGGGCTTGTCAGAGGAGTCCTCCACCCCACGTGGCTGGCCAATCCGGTAGTGGTACGCAAGGCTAATGGGAAATGGAGACTTTGTATTGACTTCACAGATGTTAATAAAGCTTGTCCCAAGGACCCATTTCCCTTGCCGCGTATCGACCAGATTGTTGACTCCACAGCTGGATGCGATCTGCTTTCATTTCTTGATGCATATTCAGGATATCATCAGATCTTCATGGCAGAAGAGGATGAAGAGAAAACCGCATTCATCACACCATGTGGCACGTACTGCTTTATACGGATGCCTTTCGGTTTGAAGAATGCTGGTTCAACCTTTGCAAGGGTAGTCCATGATGCTTTTGGACCACAGATACACAGAAATGTAGAAGCCTACATGGATGACATAGTGGTCAAGAGCAAGGACAGAGCGACTCTGATTCAGGATTTGGATGAGACGTTTGCAAACCTGCGCAAGATCAACCTCAAGCTCAACCCCGAGAAGTGCGTGTTTGGAGTCCCTTCCGGCAAGCTTCTCGGATTCTTTGTATCTCAGCGGGGAATTGAAGCCAATCCCGACAAGATCAAGGCCATCGAGCAGATCGAAGCACCAAAACGCGTCAAGGATGTCAGGAAGCTTGCCGGTTGCGTGGCTGCTCTCAGCAGGTTTATCTCTAAGTTTGCTGAGCGCGCCCTGCCGTTTTTCAAGATTTTGAAAAGGCAGGCCCAATGAAATGGACTCGAAGCGGAGGCTGCGCTGCAGACTTGAAGGATACCTGTCCTCCACTCCAATACTTGTCGCACCTAAACCGCAAGAGAAGTTGTTGCTGTATATAGCAGCGACCAATCAAGTGGTTAGTGCTGCTTTAGTAGCGGAGAGGAGGCGGATGATGAGCCGCAACCGAGGTGCGTCCAGCGACAAGCGAGGGCTTCGCCACAAGCTCTGGTCCCGACAAGGCGGATCAGCGCAGGTTGCGACGAGATACGGAAGAAGATGGTGCAGCGCCCGATCTACTTTGTCGGTTCCCTTCGCAGGGGCTAGATCAAGGTACTCGGTGTCGTGAAGCTGCTTCGCCTGCTCATGGCCTCGAGAAAGCTGCGCCATTACTTCCAAGCACATGAGATAACAGTTGTCACTCGCTTTCGCTGAAGAGGATTTTGCAAAATCCGTAGCAACAGCAGGATTGTTGAGTAGGCACCGGAATTGTCAAGCTTTGGTCTTAAGTTCAAAGCACTTCAACTATATAGAGCAGGGCATTGGCAGAATTCATAGCAGAGTGGACGCCAACGCAGGATGAAGAGATTCCAGAGACGAGCATCCCGTCAAGGAGGCAAATAAAGAGTGGCTGATGTACTTTGACGGTGCCTTCTCGCTGCAAAGGCGCCGGTGCGGCGCGTTTGCTTATCGCACCCACCGGAGAGCACCTCAAGTACATAGTCCAGATGCACTTTCCCAAGGAACAAGCAACAAACAATACTGCCGAGTATGAAGGATTGCTTGCCGGTCTCAGGATTGCTGTGGACCTTGGGATCAAGAAGCTCATTGTCAGGGGAGACTCACAACTTTTCGTCCGCCAAGTAAATAAGGATTACCAGAGTCCGTTGATGGAAGCGTACGTCGATGAAGTGAGGAAGCTGGAAGAGCACTTTGAAGGCCTGCAAATGGAACACATTCCAAGAACGCAGAATGATATAGCTGATGGCCTCTCCAAATGTGTCACACTTAAGTTGCCTGTGGAACCAGGGATTTTTGTGCTCAAGCTGACTCAGCCAACCGTGGCACCATCAACAGGACAGAGCAAGAAGAGAAAATTGGTTTCCGGCGACTACTTTCCGGCAGAGCTCTCCGAAGCCGCCGCCAAGAAGGTCCCTAGGACCAATGCAAATATCACTGAGGAGCAGTCTGCTCCGACAAACCACGCAGTTTGTATCGTTGAAGCAAACGCTCCCGACAAGCTTAGCTCCGGCAAGCTTGTCGGGGATCATCGAGCTCCGGCGGACCAGCGGGTCCTTGCCGTAGAAGCTGATGGTCCCGCAGTGACAGATGAGCCTTTAGTCCTTGTT
The DNA here is from genome assembly GCA_021605205.1 of Aegilops longissima. Taxonomy (NCBI): domain Eukaryota; kingdom Viridiplantae; phylum Streptophyta; class Magnoliopsida; order Poales; family Poaceae; genus Aegilops; species Aegilops longissima. The sequence goes on along the minus strand of JAHIAM010004491.1, from coordinate 9,056 downwards.
GTCGAGCCACAGGCTCCAACATGGGCACAGCAGATCGTCCATTTCCTTCAGACAGGAGAACTTCCCGAAGAGCAAGAAGAAGCGGAAAAAGTAGCCCGGCAGTCAAGTATGTACCAGTTTGTTGACAACATCCTGTACAGAAGAAGACTCAACGGAGTGAAATTGAAGTGTATTCGCCGGGAAGATGGACAGAAGCTGTTGGCGGAGATACATGGAGGCATATGTGGTCACCACATTGGCGCAAGAGCACTTGCCGGCAAAGCTTTCCGGCAAGGTTTCTTCTGCCGAAGCCCTCCAGATGCAACTGCACAAGTAACCAAGTGTGAAGCGTGCGGTTCCATTCAAAACAGATACACCAGCCAGCTCAAGCTCTCCGAGCGATCCCTTTATCCTGGCCCTTCTCGGTGCAGGGCTCGACATCCTCGGCCCTTCCCCGAGCTGTCGGGGCTTTGAGTACTTGTACGTCGCAATCGACAAGTTCACAAAGTGGCCGGAAGTAGAACCAGTGAGGAAGGTGACAGCACAGTTAGCCGTCAAGTTCTTCAGGTCAATTGTTTGCCATTTTGGGATTCCTAATCGGATCATCACCGACAACGGCACACAGTTCACGAGTCGCACCTTCATGCAGTACGCCCAAGATCTTGGCGCCAAGATCTGCTTTGCTTCCGTTGCTCATCCGAGAAGCAACGGTCAAGCAGAGAGAGCAAACGCTGAAGTGCTGCGAGGACTCAAGACCAGAACTTTCGACAGGCTAAACAAGTGCGGAAGGAACTGGATCGAGGAGCTGCCAGTGGTTCTTTGGTCGATCAGGACGACGCCAAATCGAGCCACTGGCCAGACACCCTTTGCTCTAGTCTACGGAGCAGGGGCAGTTCTCCCCACGGAACTCAGATATCGGGTCACCTCGAGTGCTCGCTTATGATGAGCTTGAGCAAGAGCAGCTGCGACAAGATGTCGCGCTGCTCCTCGAGGAAGATCGCCTTCAGGCTGCTGTGACGAGCTGCTCGTTACCAGCAAGCTTTGCGCCGCTACCATAGCCGCAGTTAATGCCGAAGCTTCGAGGAAGGCGACCTTGTTCTTGGCGCGTTCAATCCGCCAAGAATTCCAACAAGTTGACGCTTGAAGTGGGAAGGCCCTTATCGGGTAAAACGAGTCACTAGGCCCGGCGCTGTCCGCCTTGAGACCGAAGACGGCTTTCCGGTGAGCAATTCCTGGAACATAGAGCATCTTCGTAAGTTTTACCCATGAGGCGCGGTTGCCGGAATCCGTTCCGGCAACCACCCTTTTGTACAAGTCTTGCCGCTGTTGCATGTAATCCTTTGTACAAAGCCGGGCGCAGACCCCGTGCATCAGTAAAGCTTATGTGTTGCGCAGAATCGGTCAATTTCATGCTTTCATCATTATTATGCATGTATTATCTGACATTTTGTGCAGCATCCACACCCGGGCGCAGATCCCGTGCATCAGTAAAGCCTATGGTTGCGCACATTTTTGTTAATGCATGCTTTCATAGTCATATATGCATGTGGTTACTAACATCTTGTGCAGCACACACACCGATGTTTATAGTGAGCTATTTGGCTCCATAACTTTCTTTTTCTCTTCTTTCTTCTCAAACAAGAAGAAGGTTCATCCACCCACAAGTTAACCGGGGGGGAAGAAAGAATGGTGTGGGCCGACAAGTGTCGCTCGAGGAACTGTCGCCTTACCCGAGAATGGACAACAGAAAAGCTAAGTTGCAAAGTTTAAGCGACCAGTTTTTAAATCTTCAAGTTATCTTCCTCGAACGATAAGTATGGAAAACCTGTGCGCGGAGGAACCAAATCGTACTGGTCGCACCCTTATTTTTTTTCGAGTCCGCTCAACAATTTAAGTGAGCTGCGACTAGTCTGCGACGAGGTTGCTTGTCGGTAGCGACCCCGCCAACAGGCTGCTGAAGTTCCGACTTTTCGGCCAAGCAACAAGGGTGCCTGCACCGGCAAGTTTCCCTAAAAGCGTAGGGTGAAAACATACAAGGGAAGAAATCGAGTAAAGGAAATAACAGTTCATTCGATTGCCTAAGATAGTGTATGTTACATAATGACTTGTCGCAGATCTAATAGATTTTTCGCCTAAACGTGATCTACAGCGACAAGAGAAAGATAGGCTCGGCGGCCTAGTCCACGCGGTCGCCCTCGAGCCTCTTAACGCCGCTCACCCTGTCCACAATGGGTGCGACAAGGGTCTTGAGCGCTTCAACATCGGCGGACAAAGGCAGGGACTTGAGGGCCTTGGAGAAGTCGACGCCTGGGTTACGGAAGGCCACCTTCATCAACACTTTCTGGAGAGCCTCGGCACAAACTTGGCGTGATTCCTCCGCCAATTGCTTCGGAACCTCGTCCCGGAGCCGCCGGATACCCGCCAACACGCCTTTGAAGAATAGGCTGAGCTTGACACTGGGTTGGAGGTTCTCGTCGGTGGAATATCCAAGATCTATCATCCCCAACTCTATCAGCTCGTTGTGGATGTCAGCGGCGGTGTCCACAAGACCTTCTGTCCAATGCATTATGCTCTCCCGAAGAGTATTCTGGGTGGTCACGACATTCGACAGCGACTCCTCAGTGGCCTTGATCTTGTCCAGCAGGCTCGTTTCCCGCTCCCTGACGCCGTTCAACGTCTCCGTCAAGCTGGTTAATTTCAGCTCCAGATCCGCCTTGACGTTCTTGGCAGCATCGATCTCCTTGATCTTTTCAGCTAAACGGCCCTGCAGCTCGCCGAGGGTATAAGCGTCCTTCTCACGCTCGCGCTTCAACCCGGTGACCTCCTCGGCACTCTTCTGGAGGGTGGACTCCAGCTGAGCCACCCTCGTCTCCAGTTCCCCTTTGGCGGCCTCGGCGGCAGCATCCTTTGCCTCTTGAAGTGGCCCGCTGATCGTTTGCTTCGCGCGAGATCCTCCTCAAAGCTGTCGAGGTTGATCTTCCGCGCGCCAGCTCACCTTCTCTAGCAGAGAGCTTCTCACCGGCAAGCCTCTGCTGCTCCTCAACCTCGCCTTTCTCCAAGATAAAGGTCGTGCGCTCCTCAACAAGCTGCTCCCGAGCCTCTGCTATGTCCCGGAGAGTCTCTTTGTTGGCGCTGCAGAGCTCTTCCGCAGCGTTCTCAAGTCAGCTCCGCCCTCGCGACAAGCGCCTCCACAGACTCCAGTTTGGCTTGTCGGGCGCGGTGAGCGACAAGAACTTCCTCGGCAGCTGCTCCTCCTCGTGTACACCACTCGCTGCTGCTCGGGACATCAACCAGCGACAGCCCGGCGGAGGCGAGCAGCTCCGCATCAAAGGTCTCCCCTTGGTGGCGCCACAGGCTTGACGCCCACGGAGCTTGATGAAGACACCCTCACCGCTTTCGATAGGCGCCGGGCTGGGCTCCTCGGAGTTTGGCGAGGCATCGGTGGCGGGGGATCGGCGGTCGGCGCAGCGCCTGGCGCCTCCTGCGGCCTCCGGGCCGTCGGTCACGATCGCGAGTTCCTCCCAAACTCTGCGCCCGCTGGCCTCGGCAGCCTCCTCACCGCGGGCTTGTCAAGGCCAGCTTCCTCCCCTCCGTGTCGGCGGCGTCGACACTGTCGCCGGGCGCCTCCTCATGCAGCAGCCTCGGTTTCCATCGGGTCTCCGGCAGATGGATCTAGTGGTCAAGAGGAGGAAGCACTGATCGAGCAGATATTTGGAAGAACAGAACCCCAAAGAAAACTATCAAGACGAGAAGATTACTGCGGTGGGGCCTCGCGGCGGCCTCCACCACCGGAGGGTCGCTGGCGCCAGATCCTTGTCGGGAAGCTCCCCTTGTCGGAGAGGCCTCCCTTGCGGAGAGCGCTCCCCTGGCGGAGAATCCTCCTTGGTGGCGTGGTTGAAGCAAGCAGAATTTCGGGAGGCGGCCTCCGGGGCCTCCCGATGAGGCTGGACCTCGGGGTAGCCTCCGGTGCTCCATGATGTGGCTGTTCTGCTCTGCAAAATCCAACAAACCAGATATAAGTAACGGAAAAGCACCCAAGCGCCTAACATGGGAAGCATACCAGATACTTACGCTGGGGGCTATCTGGGGCTGCTCTGTTGAAGGTTTGCTGGTCCGCAAAGGAGTCCCGGACGTGCCCCTGTTGCTGTGAAGTCGTCTCGAGACGCAGCGACCACAGCGTCTTAGCTCTCTTGGCGCCTCGAGCTGGCATACAAGAGGAAAGATCAGAGGAACCAGTCAGATATAAGATAAAGCAATAAGTTAGAAGACTACAAATAGCAGCGGCAAGATCTTACTCTTCCTCTTCCTCCTCGGGCTGAGAGCGGATAGATCAAACTCTGCTCCAGTATGACGGATTGGGGAGAAGACTCCTCGGCGCTTAGCGGGTGCAGGGGCCACGACTCGAAGGCCCCGAGCCCGTCGCTGTGGCGGAACGAGATGCTTCCAGCAACAATAAGATTTGCCTGGCGGAGGCGCGTCCCGACGTAGGCGGTTGCTGGACCGTATGCTCCCCACCATTTCCCGGTCCTCCGGAGACGTCTCCTTGGCGGGCGGCAAGCTCCTCTGCGGCAAGCTACTTGACGGCGGAGGAGAGGCGCCGAGGCTCACTGGGTCGTCGTCGGGCGCGATCTGCTCCTCCTCACCGATGAACTCTTCTTGATCGGCAAGGCTTGCCGCCTCGCCCTCTCTGCCTCCTCGATTGTGGAATCCAAACGCCCGGCGGCAGCAGCCTCTCGCGCCTCCTCCACCCTTGTGGCGATCGCGCCATCTCTGGCGGTGGTGTCTCGGGTGAGCTGTCTCTTCGCCGGGCGCGGACGGCACTTCGCACAAGTCGTCGAAGAACTGCTGCACTATGTCATCAGCAGGTTCCCGCCAAGTTGGAATGATCCCATGGGAGTCGCTGGCGGCATTATCTCGCTGGATGCGATCAAGCGCCGAGTTGTTGCACAAAGGCACAACTCCCCTCGGCAACATGCACCATCCAGGGTTGTCCGGCTCAGGCTTGAACAGCTCCCGCAGCATGCCGTCAAGCTCCAAGGTGGTGAAGTTCCAATTTAGGCCTGGACGCAGCCTCATGATATCCGCCGCGTTCTAGAATTCCCAAGCGGGTCTCCCTTTCTCCTGCAAGGGTGCAATGCGGCGGCGAAGGAAGTCCGCGCCAACTACCCCTACGGTGAGCCATGCTTGCCGGAGGCGCAAAATCCTAGTCATAGCAATCTTCAACTTGTCGTCCTCCGGCGCCAAGTTGCTCCAATCGTTGCCACGAACTATGGGGGTTTTGCACAGGGCGGTAAAAGGCTGTGGCTCCTCCTCTAAGATCCAGCACCAGTCAGCCTCCACCTCCCACTTGCTGCGCAACTCTCCGTCAAGGCACGCCTTCTTGCCGATCCTAGAGGTCCATGCAATTCCTCCGCAGCGGCTCTCCTCTCTCTACGCGAGGTGAGAAGTAATGGCGGAAGAGGGCGACATTTGGGTGGACCCCGACAAAGTTCTCGCAGAGGTGTGCGAAAACAGCCAAGGTGAGAACGGCGTTGGGGTGAAGTCAAGAAGGCGGAAGCCATAGGTGTTCATGACATCACGTGAAAAATTCAGAAAAGGGGCAGAGCCGCACTAGAAGAAAATCGCGAAGAAGGGTACCAAGGAGACCTTGGCAGATGTGGCGGCGGAGATGATCCTCGTCGCTGGATGCGCCGGGTCACCGTCGACTGAAGAGGTAGTACCCATCCCGCAGGTCCTTCCCTGCCGAGCGAGGGGTCAAGAGAGCCCGCTCTTTTACAGGCCATGAGCCGCTGCCTCTCGGATTTCACGCCCTTCCCCTTATCGGCCTTCGGAGCCATGAGGAGTGGTGGTGGAGGAAGCCGACGGCGTGAGTGGCACCGGTGGCAGTGGAGGGGGCGGAGCGTCCATTTCTGCGGACTCGAGAAGGAAGGGGGAAGCGACGGGGTTTTCCGATGTGACAGCGAGGGCAAGTGGGCGTCCTGCCCCGGTTTCTCTGCTTATAAAGGGAGAGGGGACGGGCGTTCCGATTTTTCCCATTAAAGGAAGCCCCACGACCTCCCCACGACGCCACGCCCCACACGCGTGCCGTTGGGGGACGCGTGGTGGTCAAAGGCGAGTAACGGCATAGTCAAGACCACGCCTTGCGCCGCACTGCTTTGGGCCTGGCCCAACAGAGCTTGGCGCTGTGGTGGCCCAGTTCGGGCTCTGCCGGTGTACTAGAGTAGGGTACCCTAGTACCCAACTCGTGCACGGACAGTTGCATCACCCCACGGCCGGGCCGGCCTGATGGCCGCTAAGATCCACAATGCTCCTTGGAGCCATTCAAGAACAAAGAAGCCAAGACCCGGCAAGAGGAGCTTGCCGGAAGGCCACTCAGGGCACAAAGGAATAAGGCCCGGCAAGAGGAGCTTGCCGGGAAGGCTTACGGCACTGAACCCCAAAAGCGCGACAAGGTTCCCGCCGCGGCAAGGCGCTTGCCGGGGCGGGCGACCTCTCTTCATCTCCGCTCCAGCTCACCCGCCAACGTGTCACCACGGGGCTCTCCCAAGGACGCGTGTCGATGGGCTGTGCAGCCAGCGGAGAGTAGCGACAAGCAGCGCTGACAAGCTACCATCGTGGCGAACGGAGGCGCACTTAACCGTCCCTGTTACACAGTTCGGGCGACTGAGACGGGCATTGATGACTCTTGTCCCTTGCCGTCAGAGTTAGGTATAGGTTACTGTACACTGTACATAGCGGTGTACCAACTTAGGTTATTACCATTGTAACCTCGTCTACTTGCCATATGTGGTAACCCCTTGAGCCTATAAAAGGAGGGCCGGGGGCAACGTAGAGGAGGTTCGATTCGGCTGGGTTTCTAGTCTAGCTCCAGCTTAGTTCATCACACTCAAGCTAGGTTTTGTAGCTCGCATCGCTCCCTAGCAAGAACACCAGATAATCCACAAAGCAGCAGTAGGAGTATTATCTCTCCGGAGAGCTCCGAAGCTGGGTAAAAAACCCTCTCGTGCGCACCGCCTCGACCCGCTCTTTGTGCGGTCTCCGCCCCCCTACAAACCACAAAGGGACCCAGGTCCCGTAGGTGCTCGTGGGGCACGATCAGCTCTTCACCCCCGACAAGAGTTGAACTAGCTCTATAGCCTAGTACAAATAATTTTACACTAGAGCTAAACTAGCGCTCTATAAGCCAGTTCAAATAATTGCACACTAGAGTTGAACTAGCTCTATAAGCTAGTTCAAATATTTTCACACTATAGTTGAACTAGCTCTATAGCCTAGTACAAATTATTTTACACTAGAGTTGAACTAGCTCTATAAGCTTCTACAAATAATTTTAGACTAGAGTTGAACTAGCTCTATAAGCTAGTTCAAATACTTTTACACTAGAGTTGAACTAGCTCTATAGCCTAGTACAAATAATTTTACACTATAGTTGAACTAGCTCTATAAGCTTGTATAAATAATTTTACACTAGAGTTGAACTAGCTCTATAGCCCAGTACAAATAATTTTACACTAGAGTTGAACTAGATCTATAAGCTAGTTCAAATAATTTTGCACTAGACTTGAACTAGCTCTATAGCCTAGTACAAATAATTTTACACTAGAGTTGAACTAGCTCTATAAGCTTGTACAAATAATTTTACACTAGAGTTGAACTAGCTCTACAAGCTAGTTCAAATAATTTTACACTAGAGTTGAACTAGCTTTATAAGCTAGTTCAAATAATTTTACACTAGAGTTGAACAAGCTCTACAAGCTAGTTCAAATAATTTTACACTATAGTTGAACTAGCTTTATAAGGTAGTTCAAATAATTTTACACTAGAGTTGAACTAGCTCTATAAGCTAGTTTAAATTAATTTACACTAGAGTTGAACTAGCTATATAAGCTAGTTCAAATAATTTTACACTAGAGTTGAACTAGCTCTATAGCCTAGTACAAATAATTTTACACTATAGTTGAAGTAGCTCTATAAGCTTGTACAAATAATTTTACACTAGAGTTGAACTGGCTCTATAAGCTAGTGCAAATAATTTTACACCATAGTTGAACTAGCTCTATAAGCTTGTACAAATAATTTTACACTAGAGTTGAACTAGCTCTATAAGCTATTTCAAATAATTTTACACCAGAGTTGAACTAGCTCTATAGCCTAGTACAAATATTTTTACACTAGAGTTGAACTAGCTCTATAAGCTAGTTCAAATAATTTTACACTAGAGTTGAACTAGCTCTATAAGCTAGTTCAAAAAAATTTACACTAGAGTTGAACTAGCTCTATAAGCTAGTTCAAATAATTTTACACTAGAGTTGAACTAGCTCTATAAGCTTGTACAAATAATTTTAGACTAGAGTAGAACTAGCTCTATAAGCTAGTTCAAATACTTTTACACTAGAGTTGAACTAGCTCTATAGCCTAATACAAATAACTTTTACACTAGAGTTGAACTAGCTCTATAAGCTAGTTCAAATAATTTTAACTAGAGTTGAACTAGCTCTATAAGCTAGTTCAAAAAAATTACACTAGAGTTGAACTAGATGTATAAGCTAGTTCAAATAATTTTACACTAGAGTTGAACTAGCTCTATAGCCTAGTACAAATAATTTTACACTAGAGTTGAACTACCTCTATAAGCTAGTTCAAATAATTTTAGACTAGAGTTGAACTAGCTCTATAGCCTAGTACAAATAATTTTAGACTAGAGTTGAACTAGCTCTATAAGCTAGTTCAAATAATTTCACACTAGAGTTGAACTAGCTCTATAAGCTAGTTCAAATGATTTTACACTAGAGTTGAACTAGCTCTATAGCCTCGTACAAATAATTTTACACTAGAATTGAACTAGATCTATAAGCTAGTTCAAATTATTTTGCACTAGACTTGAACTAGCTCTATAGCCTAGTACAAATATTTTACACTAGAGTTGAACTAGCTCTATAAGCTTGTACAAATAATTTCACACTAGAGTTGAACTAGCTCTACAAGCTAGTTGAAATAATTTTACACTAGAGTTGAACTAGCTCTATAAGCTAGTTCAAATAATTTTACACTAGAGTTGAACTAGCTATATAATTTAA